>CM060951.1:8922283-8924783 GCA_030765055.1 Mantis religiosa
GGATGAGGATTTATGACTAAACCAGTCTTCTTTTGAACTAAATCTCTTTGTCCATTAAGGAGTAATGTAGAAACAAGTTTAACCTTTCAGCAGTTTATGAACTTAAATTAATTTCTCATAAATAATAATTTATATATTAAGCTCTATATAATATTGATCAGAATTATTTGTTTCAGCATATTTATTCAAGGAGATGCTCCACAAATTATTAGGTATGGGTGTTTGTGTATCTGTGAACGTTAGATATTCTGTCTAAACTGATATACGCGAGTGGTCTGAAAACGTTCCTACCTCAACATGAAGATGGCAGAACTCGTAAATAAAAGCTGGTGATTTCGTTGTTCATCTGTTGACAGTTACTCACCAAAATTTCAGCCATTTTGTATACTCAGTTGTTATGTAACAGTCGCTTGAGTGGGTTTATATAAGTGTTTTTTATAAAAATGGACAAAACTGAGTATCGAGTTGTCATTAAATATTTGTTTTTGAAAAGCAATACGCATACGCAAATCAAAGATGAGTTGGACTCTGTGTATGGGACCTCTGCAACATCATTCAGCACAATGAAATCTTGGGTAGCTGAATTTAAACGTGGCCGTAAGAGCTTGGAAACGATGGACGTTCGGGACGTCCAAACATGCAACTACAGACGAAAACATCACCAAAGTTCACCAAATGGTGCTAGACAACCGCCGAATTAAAATGAGAGAGATGGCAGAGGCTATGAACATGTCAAGAGAACGTGTTTGTCACATACTAATCAACATTTAGACATGAGAAAGCTTTCCGCGCGCTGGGTTCCAAGTTTGCTCACGTTAGACCAAAAACATGTTCGAATGAACATTTCCAACGCTCTGTTGGTGTAGTTTATGCGCAATAAATCCAGTATTGGCACCAATTAACCACTGTAGATGAAACTTGGATACAGCACTATACGCCCGAAACAAAAATGCAGTTCAAACAGTGGACTGCAAAGGGAAAATTGGCTCCAAAAAAGCAAAAACTGTTTTTTCGGTTGGGGAAGTGGTGACGACTGTTTTGGGATAGTCATAGAGTTAGTTTTATTACCTTCAAAAAGGAAAAATCATTACAGGAGCATACTACGCATCATTACTTGACAAGCTGAAGACAGAACTTGCGGGAAAAAGGACAAATTTACAGAAAAAGAAAATCTTGTTACACCAAGACAACGCACCGTCTCACATCTCAGCGGTTGCAATGGCGAAAATTCACGAATTACGGTTTGAACTGCTTGACTCACCAGATCTAAGGCCAAGCGACTTCTTTTTGTTCCCTCATCTGAAAATTGTGCTCGGAGGACAGATTTTCGTCAAATAAAGAGGCAATCAGCTTCGTGAACAATTATTTTGCGGAGAAAAACGCCGAGTACTAGTTGCTTCAAGTAATTTATTGTGGAATTGACCATATCCGAGTAATTATTTCATATTTGGTTTTATATACCTAAGGTTATGCCGTTTTTAAATATTAAGTTGGTAACGTTTTATCAAAGAGAAAGTATTATTGAAGCTCTGACTTTTGAAGTGATAAAGTAATGGGTGGCGCACAGTTCCACGTTGACGCTACAGTTTCTAACGAATAATATGGGTAGCTCAGGGTTGAGCAATGAGATTTCTCAGGGTATGCGTGGGTATGTATGAGTAAGAATGATTCTAATGACACTGAAATGCCCGTTTCAAACTGTCTTAATGACTGCTTCTTTTTACCATAACATCAAACTCGAAGTTACCGACCAAGGGTTACCAATATATCACTGTTTAGAGTTACTGAAGATGGAATGCTTATTAGTCAATAATACTTAATTAGTTACGTATGTATCGACAAATCTTCCCTCCGGTTCTGCTCTGCCTTCGACCAAGACAGAAGCGGAGGACTGCCTTAATCGGCTTCACGCCGCGGACTGACCTCACACTATACACAGCTGTGCGTCGGTGTGTTACTTTCACTTTCTCTTAGGTTTTCTTGCTAAGAAAAGCTCTTTCTCCCGTGTCTTTTGTTACACAACTCAACCAATTGCACCTGCACTTGTTGTAACAAAGATCCAACGTTTCTTTGAAATCCATCAATAATCTTGACTTATTGCAATCCTTTAATTTCGGTATTACTTAGCAACCAGCTTTAAAATAATTGACGATCACTTGAATGCTACACTCTTTTGTTCCTATTGTATCTCATTAAAAGATGTAATGAATCATTTGTACAAATGTTATTTCAATTAAGTAGAAATGCATAAAGTAGTAACCCTTTAAAGATTTGTTTTTTGGTTAAATGTAATGAAGGTTATATTATTATAACCTCAAAATTTTAAATATATTTTTATTTTGTCACTAAACAAACACTTTCAGTCACTTCAGAAATATCTAATTCGACATTTATGAGTGTATTTAGCTAAAAATGGAAAGGAGACCTAAGAATACTGAGAATCTATTGCTGATTCTTTCCCATACCCTTTTGTGTGGAAATACTTTTTATATCATCTTAT
>CM060951.1:8927283-9182283 GCA_030765055.1 Mantis religiosa
TAAGCCACTGAGCTACTATGTCCAACATGCCGACATGACATTAAATTCTCCAACTGACTCGTATGTGTCCCGGTAAATCACTAGGGGTTCTCATATGTTACGAGACACGTATCTTTTCTGACGACAAATTACCAGCGCTCGGAAGAGGTACAACTTCAGAACAACTGGCATCGAGGTCGACCCCAGCAATGGTTACAGGGAAGCAATTACTCCCTGTACCTTCGCCGCTAGGCCCCTGATGTGCTGGCGAAACGTTAGGCCTCTATCAAATGTTACTCCAAGGTACTTGATGGAGTTAGTCCACTCTAATCTACGACCTCGGAAGCTGAAGTTGGGACAGCCTGCGAGTGGGTGGCGCATTGTAAAAAGTATGGCGTGGCTCTTGTCCGGATTAACGGACATCCGCCAACGCCGACACTACTGTTGGGTTTGGCAGAGGTGTCTTTTTACGGGGTTGAAGGCTCTGAGGATGTGTTTGTCTCTGCAGAACAGAAGCACGTCGTCAGCGTATTGTGCCATTTCGACTCGTGGCTCTGTTGGGAAATCTGCCATAAAGACGTTGAATAATTTGGGAGATAGTGCAGAGCCTTCGTGGACTCCACCCTCACACTGGCGTTAGTGTTGAAGTTTTCCCCGCGACTGTGACCTTAAGGGTGCGGTGCCGTAAGAAGTTGTGTAAGATATTGACCATTTGTGTTGGGAGCCCCTGGAGGATCAGTTTGTGTCACAGTCCGGCATTTCATGTCGAAGAAAACGTCCCGTAGGGAAGGGAATCCATCCACTTCAGCTGACGAGGTGCGGACACTGCGGAATCTTAGCACTCCTGGTACCTCTGACGTTACTAGAGAAAAATCGGGCCGAACTTCCGAGTCCGTCCCGTCGGGGAAACGCTCGGATTGGGTTGGACTCGACGGGGCAGTGTGTTCCCGACACCCAGGGGGAATTGGGTACCTACGGCCAGGCTACGGCCGCTCGTAGGGGGTAGATTGTTGCCTAGTAAGTCCCGGGTACTAGCCTGCAGAGCAAGTGGAAGGTGTGCTAGATCACCAGGTGGCCCTTCCGAGGTTTTCGGTAGTCTTCCCTGCGGAGATGACGCGCGTAAGTGGCGTATCCAATTCCACCCGTGTTGAAGTTGTTATCAGTGGGGAGGAGGGGGCATTTTAGACTCCAGATATTGCCTTATGGAAAGAGCCCCATAGTATCCAAAGCTTCCGGCTAGAAGGAGGCCCAGGTCCTCGGTCCTACGGGAGTGAAACCTCTGCACTTAACTGTGGTAGCGAAGGCCTTCTCGACGTGCAACGAAACTGTAGCCGTGAAGGGGCCTTCCTGGAAGCCCGTGGCAGCGGTCTCCACCACCTGCAGTAATTGTTGGACTGTCGATTGCCCAGGACGAAATTCAAACTGGTGGTCGGAAATGGCTTGAATGTCCCCCAGAATTGGGGACAAGTGGATGAGAATGAATCTCTCCAGAACTTTCAGGAGGGTGGAAAGGAGGCAAATGGATCGGTAGCTGGAAGGGTGCACTGGGTTCTTCCCTGGTTTCAATATTATCACCCAATTATTGGAAGGCACGACCGACTGACAGCTGAGTGGGTGACAGGAGGCATTCAGGCCACGCCTACTCATTTATCTCGTGTCACTAACTGAGAGGATGGTTAGGAAAGTGTCACTGGTCGCTGGCCGCCTCTTTCCCCTCTCCCCTGACGTCGGGATATTTCATCTAACCCGGAACCTTCTAGATAGGTCAGTTGGTCTTATATAAGCGACGCGCCGGGCTGGGGAGAGCCCAGTTCTTGGCAAGCAGCCGTGAGGAGCGCCGTGCTAGCGAACGGACTGGAAGACTGTGTACGTGTATCAGAGGAGTTGCACGTAATTGTGAGTGTGGAGTGGACCTGTGACAGACGAACTGGTGGATTGTAATTGCGTGCGCTACGTGATTCTATGTAGTCGGAAAGTGTTGCAACTGTAATTCGGTGGAAATAAAGAACATTTTGAGTTTGTGCAATTGGACTTTTAATTTCTCGAACCCACAAAGTCAGAATATGCATATCTCCCGGGACTCCCTAAACTCTCGTGAAAAGTACACAAGGGGAATACACAGGTTAGGAAGAGTACCGCATAAAGGGATCTCGGGCCCCAAACCAGACCAACCGTTACTAGTATATTACAACCCCAACGTTTTGTCCATCGTTTTATATTATGCCGGTCTAGCATCAATGTATCAATTTTACTACTATTAGTTAGTAAAACAGTTGAAGGAGGAATCGGAACAGGTTCAACTGTTTATCCCCCTTTCTGTATTTACAGAAGAACCTCGCTATCTATTTTCTGTATGATTACCGTAACTTCTTCTCCTACTTCCCATTGCAGAGAGATCACTATTTGTTCTTTAAAATACTTTGGACACCCACCAGTAAACGACAGAGGGTAGAGAAAGTCAGCGAATGTACGACATCAGATTTTGTTTTCCATGTCACATGGGAGATTAGATTTAAGAGGGTAGATATAAATAAGGTCAATTTAAATACCTATGTAAACACTCTAAATAATGAAACATCATCCATAAAAAGAGCAGAGCGAAGAAAAAGAAGATATTTCTTAAGGAACGCGTTGCCGTAAAGGTTATATTTCACAACCCCGAGGAACGGCGTGGAAATATTAAAGCAATGTTTTACTTCAGATTTTTAAATTAAACTGAAATAGAACAAGCAGAAAGGAGGCAAAGCAAGTTGAGGAATTTATTCTTCTTATTTTAGTTTTTCCTGGGGGAAACAGAGCTGCTCAAGAATATTCTGAGAAAATAAGGAAATCCTAGTTTCAATTACAAGATGCAATCTCAGCCGAATTTCGTCGCCTTTCGTAATGTACTTACTTCATCATATTTGTTTTTATTATTAAAATTTATGGCAGGGCTGGTGTTTCTTTTGTTATTACTTTTCTTCTTACAAATAAATACTTTAGACTTAAGTCTTGTTTTGTTATCAGATTTAGATCTTTGGAGATTTAATTATAGGGAAGATAAACACATCCCAGTGGAAAGTTCTAGCAGTTATTTTGTACTTTGTCTAATAAGTACGAAACAAAATAAGTTCATTCCACACACAAATTTCACAGGAAGTAAACGTTTAGAAATTCTGTGAATAAAGAAATACAATAATTTTTAGAAATGGATAAACCTGTGGATCTGTGCAGATAAACTATAAAAATTTTCATTTTTAATGACATTACCGGTTGCCTTTATCATATCCGCTCTGCCAGGATTTAGTTTCACGTTAAATTTATATCCGACAGTGTGTGAAATCATACTCAGATCAGTCCAGGGTTCATTGAGTTTAGAGCTAACATATATTTTTCATTATTTTCACAATAAAATTAAAATAAAGTAAAATCTGCATATCTACGAGGGCGGTTCAATAAAGAAAAATCATAAGTTTTTTTCGGTCATAATTTTTCGCATTAAAACTCAATCTTATTATATTCTGTTAGCTTAATGTAAAACAAACACGCCGTAGTAGTTTCATTTTTGGTAATCCTGGTTCCCGCCTGTGAGAACCAGGAAAGTTCAGACATGTTCAGTATCACCTACCGCTGTAATGGAGGTAACAGGCGACGAACAATATGCGGCTTTGAAATTCTGCTTTCGTCTCAACAAATCTTCAGTTGAGGCATATACAATGGTACAGGAGGCCTATAGAGAGTCTGTTCTTCCCTACAGCACAGCTCGAAGCTGGTGTAAATGTTTAAAGAGGGGAGACAATCAATTTCAAAGGAAGGTGGACCCGGTGCTCCAGTTATTGCTCTTACGGAAGAAAACATCAGCACTGCTGCTGTCATTGTGAGAGAGGATCGAGGAATTACCTTAAGATTACCTTCTGAAATACTAAATATTTCATTGGGTGCCACCTACAAGTTGGTGACGGAAAAATTACACATAAGACGTGTTTGTGCGTGATGGGTTCCAAGACTGTTGATTCCCGAACAAAAGGACATCCGCATGCAGGTCTGCATACAGTTAAAGTTGATGTTAGAGGAAGATCCGGAGTTTCTTTCAAACGTAATCACTGCTGATGAAACTTGGCAACATCATTTTGATCCTGAGAGCAAACAGCAGAGCTTAGTGTGAAAATCTCCATCACCAACCCCCAAAAAAGCAAAAGTGGTTGCTGCTGCTGGGAAAGTTATGGTCATCTCATTCGTTGATATTCATGGAATGGTTTATCAGCATGTTGTACTTGCACACACATCAGTAACTGGACAATACTACAGGGATGTCCTGAAAACATTACAAGTCCATACCAGTCGCAAAAGACCACATTTCCGTGAAGCAGGCTGGATGCTGCACCACGATAATGCGCGGCCGCATATTGCCAATGTTGTTGCTGAATATCTTGCAAAAATCAACGTGAAGTGCATCCCTCACCCTCCCTATATTCCGGATTTAGCCCCATGTGACCTTTTTCTATTCCCTAACTTGAAGAAATGCCATTGTTTGTGGCATAATCCATCATTAGAAGCAGTGGTGAAGGCTGCGGAAGCGATTTTGAAGGATCTCTCAAAAATGGTTTCCAACATGTCTTTGAAGACTGGCTGGGACAAATGCATCGCATTCAGGGGAAACTTATTGAGAATGACCATAAAAAGTTTGAGGATTTTTTAAAAAAGTTTGTGATCATTCTTAATTAAACAGCTCTCGTAAGAACCGTATTTAAATTTCGACACCTTAAGGTACAAGTGGCTTACTACCAAAGCATTTATAAGCGTTTTGCTGCTTCCCTAGAAGCTCAGCAGGAGGCTCCAAAAGGGCAAACCTGGGATAACCCCTAGAAACCTTTTATGTAGAGGTTTTAGAGTTATTAAATATTTATTCTCGCAGTGGCGCTATTTATACAGAGTTTTGCTGTAACGTGAAGTGGCGTTAATAAAAAGTTTTAATTGGGAGACCTGGAGGTAGCTTAACAAGACAACAGGCAACAAATTAAAATTTAATGACGGACCTGGCTTCATTAGTAAATACGGACCACTTAAACTACCAACTTTGTCGTATTCAGATTATCTCTATCCCTTACTTAGGGAGGGGGGAACAGTAGTTTTGGTGTGTGTATATAATATAAATTAAGTCGGAAATAAAACTGAAAAATAGAAATCCCACCTTACTAATCTGAGTTTCTGTCAATGAAAGGCTCATACATTCGTTATGTATTCAGCAGTCATTGTCCATTTATGACACTGCCTAAAACTGCGTGTAATGTGGCTGCAATTGGAACAATAGCGAGGTCAAGAGAAACAACTGCTGGTGTAGTTTAAAGAGGACGCAGAAAAGTGCATTCCTAAAGAATTTTGTGTGCTTCTATAGCGTGGCGGTAGCGTGTGTACCTCTCGTTCAAGGGGTTCTGAGTCCGAATCTGGGACAGTTAGCTGGATATAGCTTTTCCAGTGTTTTCGTTTATCCTTCAAAACGAATGTCTGCTAACTCTAATCTCCATGGACCTTGGACTCATTTGAGCATCATTTCACCCATTTTCATTCACCGTCCGATATGACTTAACGTGGGAGGACGTAAAATTATAACAAAAACGTTTTAACATTGCAAATGACTAATTTGGTTTATTTATTTCTTGAATGATGTAGTGAGTGCTGCGCACTGCTTCTTGTTGCACACCTGTGATCATGCACGTAGTTTATAACTCATCTGATGTCTTCAGCACAACTACATTAAATACAGTTTGAGACATCTCAGCCACATAAAATTAAGTAAAATCTCGTTTCGTCTTATCTTCCGAGACACTGTCCCCACAAGAGTAGCAGAAAGTGCTTCTTTAACCTAAATTAAACTTGAATAATTCATTGCTTGGCTGCTTATACGTCTCCAGGGGTCAATTTTAACCTAGAGGGGTTGGGAAACAAGCAGGAACATTTACGTAATAGGTCTTTTTCCACCCTTTACAAATGTGCGTAATGGACCTATTTCCTTTAAGCCTCGTTGCCCATCACGGTTGGATAAAACGTGCAGACTACCAACTTCTCCACAACAGACAAAATTACCTTAGTTCACCTTTTATGCTATAATGTATAAAGTTTCTGGTATACGGTTAATATTTACTGCATCTGTTTTGGACCAACCATAAATAACGCTGGAAACGTAGAGTCAGACTGAAAAATTCAATGCCATAGCCGGGATTTGAACCACGGATCTTTTGGTTTCCGTCCAGCCGCACTACCATTTTGCTACTATGGCCAACGTGCCGATATGACATTAAATTCTCCAACTGACTCGTATTTTCCCGGTAAGCCACTTAGGAGTTCTCATAAACACATGAGACAACTACCTTAATGGTGACTTACTACATGTAAGTAGGCTACACACGGCCAGTGTGAAAGAATAATTAATTTACATTAATTAACCTAATAGTGGTTAACTATAAAGCCCGGGCCTTAAAGTACTTACAGCATAGTAAGTCGTCATTAAGGTAACTTGTCTCATGTGTTTATGAGAACTCCTAAGTGGTTTACCGGGAAAATACGAGTCAGTTGGAGAATTTAATGTCATACCCGGGTCTTAAAGTACTTACAGCATAGTAAGTCGTCATTAAGGTAGTTGTGTCATGTGTTTATGAGAACTCCTAAGTGGTTTACCGGGAAAATACGAGTCAGTTGGAGAATTTTATGTCATACCCGGGTCTTAAAGTACTTACAGCATAGTAAGTCGTCATTAAGGTAGTTGTCTCATGTGTTTGTGAGAACTCCTAAGTGGTTTACCGGGAAAATACGAGTCAGTTGGAGAATTTAATGCCATATAGGCACGTTGGCCATAGTAGCACAATGGTAGTGCGGCTGGACGGAAACCAGAAGATCCGTGGTTCAAATCCCGGCTATGGCATTGAATTTTTCAGTCTGACTCTACGTTTCCACAATTTAGCCTACACACAGCCAGTGTGAAAGAATAATTAATTTCCATTAATTAACATAAATAACGCTTTTAAACATATTACAGTTCCCCTGCCTTATTGTACGTAACTTATGTTTAAGTTGACACTGCATGTCCAATATACCAAATATAAACAGTACCGTATTTATTTGTAGTTATTTGCCGGTAAATATCTAAGAATCCTATTTGGATTTAAGTACAGAATAACACGGAAAACGTAATCAATGCTTAAATACTTATGAGCACGCCCCACTATGCAATCCTTTAAAGTACAGTATTATATCCATTACGTTGAATCAATGAATGGAGACATTAGATTAAATAAATGACCGAGGATCTGGACACTTCCCGCTTATGTCACTAAAACGTCGTCCCGTCTCTAACGTTTTCCACGCATGGCCAAAGACATTCCAGCAAATCACTTTCTACCAGTGATCAGACAAGCGATCCGATCGTCGGAGTAGCGACAAGCCAGTGGATACAGTTTACATACAGTTGGATCTTCATATGGGTTGGTTGAAATTAACTCCCGCAACAATATTAGATCATCATTAATGGTAAAGCGTAATCTTTCTTGGGTCATTTTGTAAGAGAAATGCTAACTGTGAAACCTTACGTTAAATGATGGACTATAACGTGTCCGCTTAACAGTTATCCATTTACAGTAAGCGTGCACATGTGCAGAACATTGCTCACGTGACACTAACGTTTACGGTAACTGCCAAGATCACCCTATTGTAAATAACATTTCTTCCCAGATCTTCTTGATATAGAAGTATCCATTGCATTACATGTCACAACATAATTTCGAGCGCTGTTCAATAAAGAATGATTATAGTTGTTTTACGGTCATAATTTTTCGCACTAAAATTCAAACTTATTATATTCGGTTAGCTTAATGTGAAACAAACACGCCGTAGCACTTTAATTGTTGCTACTCCTGGTTCCGGCCTGTGACAACCGGCTAAGTTCAAACATGTTCAGTATCACCTACCGCTGCAATGGAGATAACAAGCGAGGAACAATATTCGGCTTTGAAATTCTGCTTTCGTCTTAACAAATCTTCCGTTGAGGTCTTATCAATGGTACAGGTGGCCCAAGGAGAGTCTGTTCTTGCCTACAGCACAGCTCGAACGTGGTTTAAAATGTTCAAAGAGGGGACACAATCAATTTCAAAGGAAGGTGGACCCCGTGCCCCAGTTACTGCTCTTACGGAAGAAAACATCAACACTGCTGCTGCCATTGTGAGAGAGGATCGACGAATTTCCTTAGGATCCGTTTTTTAAATACTGAACATTCCATTGGGTGCCACCCTCAAGTTGGTGATGGAAACATTACACATGAGACGTGTTTGTACGCGATGTGTTCCAAGACTGTTGATTCCCGAACAAAAGGACATTCGCATACAGGTCTGCATGCAGTTAAAGTTGATGTTAGAGGAAGATCCGGAGTTTCTTTCAAACGTTATCACTGCTAATGAAACTTGGCGACTTCATTTTGATCCTGAGAGCAAACAGGAAAGCTCAGTGTGGTAATCTCCTTCATCACCAACCCTCAGGAAAGCAAAAATGGTTGCTTCCGCTGGGAAAGCTATGGTCATTCATTCTTTGATATTCATGGAATGGTTTATAAGCATGTTGTACCTGCACACACATCAGTAACTGGACAATACTACAGTGATGACCAGAAAATTTTACAAGTCCATATCAGGCGCCAAAGAGCACATTTCCTTGAAGCAGGTTGGATGCTGCACAACAATAATGCGCGTCCATATATTGCCATCGTTTTTGCTAAATATCATGCATAAATCAACGTGAAGTGCATGCCTCACCCCGCTGTAGTCCGGATTTAGCCCCATGTGACTTTTATCTGTTCCGTAACTTGAAGAAACGCCTTCGTGGGAGGCATTATCCATCATCAGAAGGAATGGTGAAGGCTGCGTAGGCGATTTCGAAGGACCTCTCAAAAATGGTTTCCAGAATGTCTTTGAGGACTGGCAGAAACACTGGGGCAAGTGCATTGCATTCATGGGAGAGTATTTTGAGAAGGACCATCAAAATTATGAGGATGAGTAAAGGTACAGATGTATTTTTTTCTTGAAAACTGCAGAGCGATGCGCAGTGGTATCTGTAGGAGTCCAACTCAGAACGGTTGCAACTGGACGGGAGGGCAGGTCAGTTGCGTACCAGTTGCGAGCAAGTGAACACGTGCAGAGCTACTCGGTAATACTACAGATTGTTTCAAAATGTGCTTGTCTCCTGGTTCCAAGAGAGCATTTATAAATGACACCTCCTAGCAGCACGTTAGGAAATAAAGTGCTACATTTAAAAACACGAGAAGTAATAACCAAAATCCATAGATTTATAAAAAAAGGAAGAATGGTCTGGGTCAGTTATAAAAATCTGGGGAAGGGCATCTGAGGCAACAGTTGTGACTGAAAGCAGTTTAGGAGAGTTATTAAGGAAAGAAAAGCCATTGGTGCTAGTGCAACAACGTCCTTCTCTATACCCAGTAAACAAAGATTAAGAACATGCACAAAATCAAATTTAGATGTTTTAATTCAGAAGTAGTTAGGCGAAATATGAATATTTTTTAAATCACAGAAAAACAAAGACCAACTTTGAAGAAAGTGCTTATAAAGCTAAAAATTCTACTGACCTCCCAGGCAGTGTCTGAACATTAAGAAGAGTTATTTTGAAGCTATGACTATTTGAAAAAAGCACTAAGCGTGGCAGACAAATTTTAATCGAAAATTGCACCATACGTGCAAAAAAGCTTAAGTAGTTACGAAATATTACGAGATATCGAAGTGAAGTTTATATAGCTTACATGGATGTAACTTATATAAACACAACACATACTGGACCATATGCCTGGAGTGAAATACGTTACAGGGACTCTGCAGCGATATTGAAAGGCCGACAGTTGTTTATCATGCCTGCTGGAGGAGAACAGTGTTTTGTTCCAAAGACCTATGTACTATTTAAGATCCAACAAATACGTGGAGATTGCTACCATAGTAAGAATTACAACTTAGTATATAAGAGCTGCAAAACTGGCTTCGAGAATAAAATTTGTTTTTAGACACCTTATGCACCGCCCTCCCCTCTCGTAATCTAACGCGTGTGACGCATTGTGGCGATAGGTGCACTATCCCCAACACAGTTGCTACTCATCCCTACCGCGCAGGATTCCTGTCAAGATAAAATAATACATTAGTACGTTGTCAAAAAGAAAGTGATCATTCATTATTGAACAGCCCTCGTAGAATACAATATTGAAGAGTATCGAGTTCAAAACAGAAATGGTCATGTGTGGTAATCTTCTATAGCTTTTCTTTGTGGGTTACAGAAGACGGGATTAGGAACGTCGAGTCTCTGTATCTCCGTGCCAAGTTTTTATGGTCCTTTTTTGTATGAAAATCCATTTCGAATTATTTGTCGAATACGATGGCTAAGGTGAGCAGCAGAGAATGTTTTAAAAAAAAGAATGGATAGAATTGTAGAACTAAAGTGATTCTCTGTTTGAATATGCGACTGGTGGTGCTTTGATGGTGCAATGTTTTTACAGAGTTTACCGAATGCAGAGCACGTACAGCGTCGCCTCGTTTGCTGGGATATTAATTCTGGTTGTCAAATCAAACCACACACATTCACATACTTGCTGACTCTGATGGCACACTGAATTGCTAGGACCACCTCGGCGAGGGTATTAATCCCCTTCGCATATGCATACACGGTAGAGGATTTGTCACATCCTAGGGTATTCATGAGCTGCACCTTGTTGCAGATATCTCTACACACTTGGGAGATATACATCCAAGTAATCCTTTGCCTGCTGTTACTTCTACAGGGTCTGCTTTGTTCCCATTCATGAATGTATATTCAGAAGGAGCTAAGGAATAATATGGATACAAAAACAAACAATTGGAAGTTGACACTTCTAAGAAAGCGTAACAATTCGACAGTGTTGGAACAATGATTAAACGAAAACCAGGTTGGAATTTTATTGGACTATACATGTGCAAGTTGATCATTGACGTAGGGAAGAATGGGTGGGTAAACAGAGAGACTCCAGTGTTAGGTCTAGCCGAAACTCTGGGGGCGATGAAAATTCCGGGTCTCTTTCCATGGGACGATACAATATATTTTATACACAATTTTTTGTTTTATTTTTCAACGAAGTCTTGTAACTCTACACACTTCTCCCAGCGATGCTCTCATCCCTGTAACCCGTCCAAATAGTACTCGGCGGTTTTCAGCATAGTCTCGTTGTAACTATACACACTTCTCTCAGCGATGCTCTCATCCCTGTAACCCGTCCAAATAGTACTCGGCGGTTTTCAGCATAGTCTCCATGTAACTCTAAACACTTCTCCCAACGATGCTACCATCTCTGTAACCCGTCCAAATAGTACTCGGTATTTTTCAACTTAGTCTCCTTGTAACTCTATACACTTCTCCCACCGATGCTGCTATCTCTGTAACCCGTCCAAGTAGTACTCGCCGTTTTTCAAAATAGTCTCCATGTAACTCTACACACTTCTCCCAGCGATACTGCCATCTCTGTAACCCGTCCAAATAGTACTCGGCGTTTTTCAACATAGCCTCCTTGTAACTCTACACACTTCACCCAGCGATGCTCCCATCTCTGTAACCCGTCCAAATAGTACTCGGCGTTTCACAACATAGTCTCCTTGTAGCTCTACACACTTCTCCCAGCGATGCTCCCATCCTTGTAACCCGTCCAAATAGTACTTAGGGTTTTTCAACATAGTCTCCTTGTAACTCTACACACTTCTTCCAGCGATGCTCCCATCTCTGTAACCCGTCCAAATAGTACTCGGCGTATTTCAACATAGTCTCCTTGTAGCTCTACACACTTCACCCAGCGATGCTCCCATCTCTGTAACCCGTCCAAATAGTACTCGGCGTTTAACAACATAGTCTCCTTGTAGCTCTACACACTTCACCCAGCGATGCTCCCATCTCTGTAACCCGTCCAAATAGTACTCGGCGATTTTCAACATAGTCTCCTTGTAACTCTACACACTTCTCCCAGCGATGTTGCCATCTCTGTTACCCGTCCAAATAGTACTCGGAGTTTTTCAACATAGTCTCCTTGTAACTCTATACACTTCTCCCAGCGATGCTCCCACCTCTGTAACCCGTCCAAATAGTACTCGACGTTTTTCAACATAGTCTCCTTGTAACTCTACACACTTCTCTCAGCGATGCTCTCATCCCTGTAACCCGTCCAAATAGTACTCGGCGGTTTTCAGCATAGTCTCCATGTAACTCTAAACACTTCTCCCAACGATGCTACCATCTCTGTAACCCGTCCAAATAGTACTCGGTATTTTTCAACTTAGTCTCCTTGTAACTCTACACACTTCTCCCAGCGATGCTCCCATCTCTGTAACGCGTTCAAATAGTACTCGACGTTTTTCAACATAGTCTCCTTGTAACTCTACACACTTCTCCCAGCGATGCTCCCATCTCTGTAACGCGTTCAAGTAGTACTCGACGTTTTTCAACATAGTCTCCTTGTAACTCTACACACTTCTCCCAGCCATGCTCCCATCTCTGTAACGCGTTCAAATAGTACTCGACGTTTTTCAACATAGTCTCCTTGTAACTCTACACACTTCTCCCAGCGATGCTCCCATCTCTGTAACGCGTTCAAGTAGTACTCGACGTTTTTCAACTTAGTCTCCTTGTAACTCTACACACTTCTCCCAGCGATGCTCCCATCTCTGTAACGCGTTCAAATAGTACTCGACGTTTTTCAACATAGTCTCCTTGTAACTCTACACACTTCTTCCAGCGATGCTCCCATCTCTGTAACCCGTCCAAATAGTACTCGTGCGTTTTTCAACATAGTCTCCTTGTAACTCTACACACTTCCCCCCTGCGATTATGCCATCTCTGTAACCCCTCTAAATAGTACTCGACGTCTCTCTCTTCAAAGTAATTGTTCACGAAAGTTATTGCCTCTTCATTTTGACGAAAATCTCTGTGCTCTGAAAGCATTTTTTAGATGAGGGAACAAAGCGATGTCGCTTGGAGCTAGATCTGTTGAGTCAAGCAGTTCAAACCGTAATTCGTGGATTTTCGCCATTGCAACCGCTGCGTGTTCTTGGTGAGACACGACTAACTTTCTCTGCAAATGTGGCCGTTTTTACGCAAGTCCTACATTCAGTTTGTAAAGTAATGATGCGTAGTATGCTCTACTAATGGTTTTTCCTTTTGGAAGAAGATCTATTAAAATAACTCCTTGAATACCCCAAAAAACTGTTACTTTCGCAGTCGAAGAAAATGCATTTTTTATTTTGAGCCGCGTCTCCCCCTTTGCAGTCCAGTATATGTTTGTTTCTGGCGTGAAGGTTGTGTTCAAGTTTCATCTACATTAATTAGTTCGCGCCAAAACTCGGATTTCTTGCTCCTAAACTGCGCCAACAGAGCGTTGGAAATATTCATTCGAACACGTTTTTGGTCTAACGTGAGTAAACGCGGCTTTCAACGCGCGAACAACTATCTCATGTGTAAATGTTGAATTAATATGCAACAGACACGTTGTTTTGACATGTTCATAGCCTCTGCTATCTCTCCTACTTTAATTCGGCGGTCGTGTGGCACCATTTGGCGAACTTTAGCGATGTTTTCTTCGGTAGTTGCAGTTTTTGGACGTCATGAACGTTCTTCGTCTCCTAAGCTCTTACGGCCACGTTTAAATTCAGGTATCCAAAATTTCACTGTGGTAAATGATGGTGCAGAGTCCCTGTAAGCAGAATCCAACTCCAAACATTTAATGACAGCTCGATACTCGATTTTGTCCATTTTAATAAAAACACTCACATCAACCCACTCAAATGACTGTTACATAACAACTGAGCGTCTAAAATGGCTGAAACCTGGGTGAGTAAGTATCAACATATGAACAACAAAATTCACTAGCTTTTATTTATTAGTCCTGCCATCTTAATGTTGAGGTGAGTAACATTTCAGACCACCCTCGAATAAGCACTTTGCTGATATTTTCGACCTCCAGTGATGATGAATTTATACTTTATTTTTGTGTGCTTCAATAATGTTCTTAATGGACGCTAGTTCTTTTATTCAAGGAGATTAAGTTGCATGTTTGATTAGCTTTATAGTTAAAACTTAATTGCGTTAATAGACAATTAAACGTTATTGTGAATATCAGTGCAGGGAATGGTTACCAGTGAATGTTGAAGTGATATAGCTCCTCCAACTCGTTTTTTGGTTGTAAAGTCTATCTTTCCTCTGATAATATATTCCGCTGTATTCCAGCTGAGAGAGGCTTTTATTTTCATGGAGGTAACAGCCATGACGAAATATATGAAAAGATAATACGCAAAACTTGTAGACTCTGACGCTTTCAGAGAAATTTACGATAATTATGGGCACTTGCATGATGCCATCAGCACGTCACGGCTATTTTACCGGCGTCCCGACGTTCTTTCTACTTTCATGTTGATGTTTTAGTAGGGAGGAAAAAAAAGAACAACTAATGCGCTTCAGGAATATACGCACTACAGAAATGCAAAATAAAATATACGAATTTCAAGTTGTATTTTGGGAAAAAAGACAAACTATAGACAATGTGTTTATAATCAAGACGTCAATTGATAAATATTTGAGCAGCAAAAGAGGAAGATTGCATATTTTTTGTGGATTTTGAGAAAGTTCTGGATACGAAATGCAGGGGTTGGGGGCTTTTAAAATGGAAATTAAGAAGAAAATGTGCGAGCGAGATGTTTATAATTGATAAAATTTACAGCGGGAATAAGATGTGGGCCGAATTTACGAGACCTGTACAGTAAAGAATGATCATAATCTTTTTACGGTCATATTTTTTCGCAATAAAACTCAAAATTATTATATTCGGTTAGTTTAATGTGAAACAAGCAGGTCGTAGTAGTTTCATTGTTGGTACTCCTGGTTCCCGCTTGTGAGAACCACGCAGTTTAAGACATGTTCAGTATCGCCTACCGCTGCAATGGAGGTAACACGAGAGAAACAATATGCGGCTTTGAAATTCTGTTTTAACTCAACAAATCTTCAGTTGAGGCCTATACAATGTCACAGGAGGCCTATGGAGAGTCTGCTCTTCCCTACAGAACAGTTAGAAGGTGGTTTAAAATGTTTAAAGAGGAGAGATAATCAATTTCAAAGGAAAGTGGACCCGGTGCTCCATTAACTGCCCTTACTGAAGAAAACATCAGTACTGCTACTGCCATTGTGAAAGAGAATCGACGAATTACCTTAAGATCACTTTTTGAAATCCTGAACATTTCATTGCGTGCCACCCACACGTTGGTGACAGAAAAATTACACATGAGACGCGTTTCTGCGCGATGGGTACCAAGACTGTTGATTCCCGAACAAAAGGATATTCATAAGCAGATGGAAGATGAGGGGTAAGAAAGGGACTAATCAAGTAACAAGGAGGCATGGAGGTTAAGAGTTATCTGGCAGAGCAGAGGACCAGGGTTTCATGTAAGCCAAGGTAATAACAAGTTAAGATAAATAAATGTAAAGAATATAAGAAAGGAAAATGAGGGGGAAGTAAGGGATTAATTAAGTAACAAAGCGGCATGGATGCTAAGAGTTGCCTGGCAGAGTAGAAGACCACGGTGTCATGTAAAACAAGGTAGCAACAGGGTAAACACAAATAAATGTAAAGAATATAAAAAAGCAAGATGAGGGGGAAGAAAGGGACTAATTAAGTATCAAGGAGACATGTAGGTTAAGAGCTACCTGACAGAGCAGAAGACCAGGGTGTCATGTAAGACAAGGTAGCAACAAGGTAAAAACAAATAAATGTAAATAATATAACCAAGGAAGATGCGGGAAGAATGGGACAAATTAAGTATCAAGGAGACATGTAGGTTAAGAGTTACCTGGCAGAGCAGAAGACCTCGGTGTTATGTAAGACAAGGTAGCTAAAAAGATATAAAAAGATTGTTTTGAAATGATAGGGCAGTTCTTTACTTATCCTACCGGTTGTCAGTAACTGATGTTCGAAGGGGGTTCTTGAGCAGTCACTGTCTTCAAAATTTTTCTTCCTTTTTGTAACGTTTCTATCACTCTAAATGTTTGTGTTGGTTATGACAGATTCGTCCAAAGCCTCAGTAAACGTTTAAATCATGGTACTTCACTTTATGGCAGTTCTCAAGCAAAATTTATGCGAAATTCTATAAAAGTTCGGAAAGCACATGAACGGAGCCCTCTGCACCATTTCTGTTTCCTTTTTGGTCAAAGCGTGTTTATCTGAGGTATTGTATTTTATGGTGTACTTAGGTCTTCAGCGTCTCGCGGAGTATATGGTGACATAATAAGCAGAGTAATTAAGCAGCTGCCTCTGCTGGTGCCAATGTCGTCTGGAAGATGAAGCAAGATGTCCCTCTAAAGGGAGTAAATGAAGTCTGCAGACCAAGTGCCCTCCTCGTTAAAGTACCAGTCCTTGAATTAAGATCCATCGATTACGTTGCTACGGAATGTTGTCCTCAGAGGCGCAACGGCAGCTCCTTTGATGCAGGAACACTTCATTGTGAAAGTCAGGTTTCAAACAGCTTTCGGACATGGCACTTCAAAGTGCCGCTTGCTCCAACAAAAGAAAGTGCGGCCTTAAAGCGATGTTGACAATAACAAACAGGATGAAATGTGACCAGCTGTCACAGCTGCTTTACTTTTTATGTTCTTTAGGTAGGAAAAGTATTGTATGCAAAGTTCAGAATTCAGCAGTAACACATTTTCAGTCCCTGGATTAGAGTAAATCATGTTCAGGAATTAGGTTTGTGTGTTGGACTGTCTAATGTGGTATGTAAGTTAACAGGATCCAACACGAAGATTAAATAAGATCACTAATCAAAAGTACAGAAAAACCTCCATAATCCGGACAAGCATCCTTAAGCAAAAATCAGCGAACTGTTAACTAAAATTATAGTATAGCAATATATGCCATCTTATTTGCACAGAGCGTACAATATCAATTACTTAGAAATGCCACAAATGTACGCGTCATGTTTTTTAAGTTAGTACCGTTTTGGAATTAAAAAAGACGTGCATAGATATCGCAACAATTTTATATTTACATGAAAGCCTGTACCTTAATCTACTTTACTACGTAATTTCCGTGAATATTGAGGCACTTGTCATAACGTGGCACCAGTTTTTATGTAACCTCCTCATAAAATTCTGCCATCTGACGTGTTAACCACTGTATCACAACTGTTGTGAATTCGTTGTCGCCTTGAAGACGCTGACCGTCCAGATGTTTCAAGTGCAGGAACAAATGGTAGTCGCTGGGCGTCAGTTCAGGGCTGTATGGAGGATGATCTAGAGTCTCCTATTGAAAAGATATGAGATATTTGGTCCTATTAGCCACATGTGGACGGGCATTGTCATGCAGCAAAACGTTACCCTTACTCAACTTGCCACGTCTTTTGTTCTGGATTGCACGGCGCAGATTGTTCAATGTCTCACAATAAGACGCTGCATTGATTGTCTCATTACGGGGCAGAAACTCCAATAGCAGTTCTCCTTTTCTGTCCCTAAAAAACTGTGCACATGATTTTCCGGGCAGAAATTGTTTGCTTAAACTTCACTTTTGTAGGTGATGATGAATGTCGCCATTCCGTGGATTGTTGTTTCGATTCTGGTGTGACGTAGGCCACCCATGTTTCTTCACCAGTAACAATTTGGTCTAAAAATCTTCACCTTCATTGTGGTACCGCTCAAGGAAAGTCAATGCATTGCCTAAACGTTGGGTTTTGTGCAAATCCGTCAACATTTTCGGAACCCAACCTGAACACAATTTCCGGTACTTCAAGTTCTCGGTCACAATGCGATACAAAACACTACGAGAATATTGAGGAAAATAGTCGCACAATGATGAAATTGTAAAGCGTCTGTTTTCTCTCACCTTTTGGTCGACTTTCTGCACGAAAACTTCAGTAACAACCGAAGGACGCCTACTCCGTTCTTCATCATGCACATTTGTGCGGCCATCTTTAAATGCTCTCACCCATTTCCTTACCATTCCATCACTGATAATGTTTTGTTCGTAAACTTCACAGATCTCACGATGAATATCGATCAGTTTTACGCCTTTATCACTAAGAAATCGTATAACAGCCCGTACTTCACAAACGGTGGGACTCACGATTGTCGGAGGCATCTTAAACACTCAGCCACCAACGTATACAATGAAGAATCAGACTGTAATGGCGTCAGTGCGTAGACAAGAGATGTAGGTAATCAGCGCGCATGCGTGGAAAGCCGAACGTAGCGCTGCGGCGGCGGAATCGCAAAACGGTACTGACTTAAAAAACATGCCTCGTATTACTGACTGTGGTAAATTGTACCGCTTTCCTTGCCACACTGTTGTTCTGCCTGCGATAGGGCTTGAAGCTTTTGTTAGAAGAGATAGTTTAATACATTTTCCTTTCTCAGTCATTAATACAAAACAGAAATCGAGTGTACACTGTCGTTTAGTAAACGTAAAAGGTCGTTGGGGAAACGCAAGCATAAATCACTTAGAATACCCCGCAGGGGCCTTCTACGGTAGGTATGGGAAATGGCTATCCCGGGGTCCCGAGCAAAGTCTCTTGATTGGGTGTCTCTGAATGGCGAGAGAGCTAATGTCAAACGCCCAAAAATGTCCACATCCATGTGTGACCCTAACCTCCTCGAGTGGAGGAAAAATTAATTTACGGAGTCTTACTGTGATGGAGCGCACAATGGTGACTGTGGCGCTGGCCTGTCCTTGGCAATACCCACTAAAAACCTCCACCGGATAATGAAAGGATGATGATCTATGAATAGCGTGGCTTAGTGTTGTCCCGCATAGCACCCGCGGTAGTGTGTGAGAGATGGGATGCTGGCACCCAATGGGTGTGAGCGCGAGGAAGGTGTTACTAGGCTACAGCCATGACACCTGACTGCAGCCTAGGGGTTATAAGGTGGTAATAGGTAAGGACAGGTACCGGATTATTGGTGTCTTGCTTTTCAGCGTACGTAGCGAGACTTGATGTCCTCCACGTACAACTGGCTGACGGTCTTACGCTGTTGTTCTGTGATGAGATGGTACTCTGATGGTGGTTCACGCGGAAGGAGGGTTGAGCTCACAGAAATCCTGAGAAGCCCCCTGACGCTCGTAGTGAGCTCCTCCAGCTCACGGTGAATGGATTGGTGATCTGTTGTGATGTGAGTTTTCTGCGTAGCCAGGAGCTCTCTTAGGAGGTCCTCCAGTGCGATCAGC
This sequence comes from Mantis religiosa, assembly GCA_030765055.1. NCBI lineage: Eukaryota > Metazoa > Arthropoda > Insecta > Mantodea > Mantidae > Mantis > Mantis religiosa. Next base: position 8,946,497 of record CM060951.1, read on the forward strand.
TTGGTCGATATGACCAGGAGCTCCAAATGAAGATCCTGAACGGCCTCCCCGAGGCCCCGGACTTGCTCTCTGAGCTTCTCCTGGCTGGTGGTGTAATCTGGTGTTGCCGACTGTTGATGATGGGTCTGATGACACTGAGCGCTCAGCTGCTGCTGAGTGGTTACCGGCGCTGGAGAGACAGGCGATGCTTCCTGCAGGGATGCAGGGGGCATAGCGCCTGACCAGTGAAATGGCTGTGCCCTCCACAGGAGGCACAGTAGCGGCGGTGTCGGTGGAGGTCATGTTCTGAGCAGACCGAGGGGAGACTGGAAGCACCACAGTAGTGGCACATCGGCTCGGCTGCAAAGGACTTGGCTGCATTCCCGTAGGCGCAGCAGTGGCGGCATAGAGCTTGACGGTCCTGTTGGCTGACTTCAGTGCGTAGCACCCGCCCTAATAAGGGTAGGCCGTTAGCTAAAGCTGCTTCCAGTTCCGCGTGGCTGGCTAGCTCCACCCAGATGAGTGGTGTCGGACCTCGTGCTGAGGTGATGCATGTGGCCCTCATTGCTGATGGCTACTGCTGCTGCGCTGCAGCAAGCACGTATCGTGCTTGCAGGTCCCGATACACTCGCGTTACCACAATGCTCGTGCGGTGGTACAGTGCTTGAGACGGCGTTGGCTGGCTGTTTAGCGCTGGTGACTGGCCTGCTCCCAGCTGGGTAGCAGGGCCGGGTTATCGCTGCGGCGTTGGAGGGCGTTCTTCCTCGGATAGCTGTGCGGCGGCGATGACTGCTGGTTTCTGCGTTCCTCTCTTGACTATACCCATGTTGCTGTTCTGAAGGTTCGAGGAGAAGTGTCCCTGAACCTCCCTGAACACACCTCTGACTAATAACGTAGCTTGGGTTGACGGAGTGGGAAGCACGGGGGTGACTGTGTAACGCGTAACCCCTAGCTCCTGGTTATCATGTAGGATCATGTATCCACTGATAAAAGTCAGTCCCAGGGAGGGGCCATTGCATGAGGTCTAACACTCCTGAAGGCGATTGTCCCTCTGTCTATACATTGGGAGGTGAGACCCAGAGATGAACAAGGTCAGGCCAGGACTCTCCCCTAAGCCGGGGTGGCGCAGGTTGTGAGCCATCGGAGACTTTTTCAATGGTGTAGGATATTGTCAGTATGGGAACTGATAAAATAAACAAAACTCTTAAGAAACATGGAAAGGAGGTAGTCTTATGGTCCTCGCTATTTGGTTATTTTTAGAACTGAGAGAGACCGTAACTCTTCTGCCGTGAAACCGTTTAATATTCAGAAGGGTTTAGATAATATTGCTGGCCCTTAAAATCGTATACTCGATCACGCAATGGCACGCTCCTAGTCAAAGCACTTTCTGAAAAAGGTTTAAAAGCCAACACGCTTGCCAGCTATCCGGTGCCTGTTGAATTGCATAGAACTCTGAACTCCTCGCGTGGTGTTGTAAATACCGGCGCATTTGATGGTAAATCCAATGAGGAGATTCAGGAAAACCTGGCGGAACACAGTGTGACAAATATATATGAGTACACCGCAAAGAACGAGGTGAAGTAGTGCCCACTCGTGCCCTGTTTCTTACCTTTGATCGGGTAGATATTCCACAATGGATTAAGGCAGTTTAAAGTACCATAAATGCCAGCGCTTTGACCATACGAGTGATACTTGTAATGGAGTTGCTACTTGCGTTTACTTTGGGGAAGCCAAGCATTATGATGCATGTGCTTCACCTGCAACATATGTTAACTGCAGCGGTAATGATTCTTCGAGCTCCAGAGAATGCCCGCCTTTTATGGAGGGAAACGCAATCCAAGGAAGCCTGGTAACAGAGAAGGTGTCCTTCGTGGAAGCCCGGAAACTCTTGCGAGTTCGTCAGCCACCAGTCCTTAGCACCGTTATTTACATTGCAGTTGCAGCTAAGCCAGTACCTAGACGTGAAACCGCAACACAAACCAGCGACATAAACGGGGAAGTAATATCCGAAGGAATAGTTAAAATACGATAACAGCCACAGCAACAGACACCAGCTCGATGAACTGTGACCACGTCTACTAAGTCCAGTCCAGTGAAGAACATAGCAGCCAAGTCACCGCAGAAAGCATCGGGGAAATATACGAGTCAACTGGAGAATTTAATGCCATAGCGGCACGTTGGCCATGGTAGTTCAATGGGTAAGACTGACTGGACGAAACCAGGACATCCGTGTATCTTGAATGCGAGAGGCTTAGTGGTCTAGTCCGACATTACTTAACGTTGGAGGAATGGAGAACTTAATGTCACGACGACATGTTGGCCATGGCTGGACGGAGGCCGCGCCGTGGCTCAGTGGTTAGACAGCTTGGCTCTCACCAAGGCGGCCCGGGTTCGATCCCAGGCGACCGCAAAGTGAGATTTGTTGTGGACAACACGGCGCTGGGGCGGGTTTTCCCCGGGACCTCCGGTTTCCCCTCGCCATCTCATTCCACCGGTGGTCCATCTTCATCTCATGTATCATCAGTGTCACCGCCTACGGTGCCGTATGTAGTAAAAGCGGGCGTTAAACACTCCACTACACATGGCTGGACGGAAACCAGGAGATCTGTGTATCTCGTATGCGAGAGCCCCTAGTGGTCTACCGGGGAAACATACGAGTCAAATAGAGAATTTAATGTCATCATGGCACGTTGGCCATGGCAGTTCAATGGGTAACGCTGACTGGACGGAAACCAGGAGGTCTGTGTATCTCGTATGCGAGAGCCCCTAATGGTCTACCGGAGAAATATACGAGTCAAATGCCAGCCTCGATAGCGTGTTGGTAGCATGTCTGCTTCACGAGAGGTCCAGGGTTGGAATCTCGGTCACGGTCAGATATTTAGATAAGGCTTTTCCGGGGTTTCCCTTATCCTGAAAGACGAATGTCGGGTAACTCTAAGCTCTATGTACCCCGGCCGCATTTGAGCATCATTTCACCCATTCCATTCATCCTCCGACATGACTTAACGTTGGAGGACTTAAATTACCAAAAAATGTGTGCCCCTAGTGGTGTACCGGGGAAATATACGAGTCGATGGGAGAATTTAAGTTCATGACGGTAAGCTGACCATGGTAGCTCAATGGGTTGGAGCGACTGAACGGAAACCAGGAGATCCGTGTATCTGATGCGAGAGCCCCTAGTGGTCTACCGGGGAAGTATGAGTATATTGGAGAATTTAAAGTCATGACGGCGTGTTGACCATGATAGCTCAATGGGTTGAAGCGACTGAACGGAAACCAGGAGATCCATGTATCTGATGCGAGAGCCCCTAGTGGTCTACTGGGGAAGTATGAGTATATTGGAGAATTTAATGTCATGACGGCATGTTGACCATGTTAGCTCAATGGGTTAGAGCGACTGGACGGAAACCAGGAGGTCTGTGTATCTCTGATGCGAGAGCCCTTAGTGGTCTACCGGGGAAGTATAGTAGTCGATTGAACAGTTTAATGCCATGACGGCAAGTTGAGCATGGTAGTTCAATGGGTTAGAGCGACTAGACGGAAACCAGGAGAGCCGTGGTTCAAATACCGGCCATGGCATTAAAATTTTCATGTTGACTGTATCTACCACATCTCCTTATTTGCTTAAACTCTCGGCAGAGTAGGTTTGGATGAGTTAATTTTTCTGCAGACAGCTGACAGAGAACATTAGATAGGACTGGCTGAAAGAATATACTGGTACTTCAACTTACACTTTGTCACGTATCTAATAAACAAGTTTTTTAAAGTTGACAAAGCTTTTATTGATGACGAAAACAAAACAGTAAAATGCGGTATCACATAAATGGTTGTATTTTAATTAAAATCCCTGTGTGTAGAATAAATGCATAATATCTGCATAGCGCTCACTCTTCCCTAAAGGGAGAGTTGAAGGTAAGACTGTAATAAATCAAAGAGGGAAGAGAGAAAGAATTTTGGCCTTCTCCCTGGTGCCGAACCCAGGCAGAGATTGATGACTCTACTGGCAACGTTCCAGAACTGTTTTTATATATACAACAGAACCTTGGGAACGATTCACCTTTCCGCAGAGCTAAAACCTCTGAAACACGTGGCCTTCCTTCTTTTTATATTAAAAGCTGCAAAAAGTGGTCCAGTAATTTTTCTTCTGTAAAGGAAGTATAACAATGCATCTTTTTCTCGCTTTGGTTCCGTTTTGCGAGGCTATGAAGTATTAATCCTGGACTGATAACGGGTGTTTCAAGTCACTAGCGCTCCTGAAGAGTTTTGATTCTGCACCTTCTTATTTCATCACATTTTCCAGTTCGTTTTATTTCCCCAACATTAGACAGAACATATATAACTGATGCAACTAACCTCTTTCTCTACTCTTGTCTGTCTCTTAATTCCTCCAGACCTAATTCCCTCATTCCACTTTCAATATTCTCTATTAATATAAGTATAGGTTCACCACAACTTCCTTTCCCAGGTGGACCTATGAATCTAGTTGTTTATAGTGTCGCGAAGTATTGTTTGCAGAGGACCGCGGCCAGCGCATGCGAAAGATGCAAATAGTGCCCCAAGCCACCCCAAGCACCTGCATGCTTGCGCTTGCCGAGAGAGAGAAAGGGACGAAGATAGTCTGGATAGTTGTTTCCTTTCTTTTGCAATCGTGAAAGATCGAATTACTTCGACAAGTTTCGGGAAGCAGCTGCTCGGGTGTAACCTTTAGCCAGCAGTTGTCTATGAATTTGTAAATAGAGTGGTTCAGCGGAACTGCTAGTGAGTGTACTAAGTTGAAATTGTGGATATTTGAACTTACCGAGTTTACAGTTGAGAACTGATAATCGTGTAGTAATTTGAAAGTGAATTCTTTTGTTTGTTGGCGCCTGGTGAAGCCACTAGAGACTGTGCTTATGTAGTCCTACTGCAATAGGCTATACAAACTGTCTTTCTACGGAAATAAAGCGCATTTTGAATTTTTTCAAAATAAACTTTTTATTTTAATTTTGATTTCCTTTCCAAAAAAGGTGCACATTTAATTGAGAACAGAAGTAAAAACTTACTCTTAACATTCATAAAAGGATTAATCAAAAGTAAATATAAAAACAAACAAAACCAATCAATATCTAACAAAGCCAAACATAAAAAATGGAACATTTTAATTAAAATTCCAGAAATGATTCCAAAAATCCCACGTAAAGCTGCAGTAGAAAATTATAGATTATTTAAGGAACATAATTATTTGGCCAAACACATACACAGAATAGGAATTTATACAAGTTCAAATTGTTGTCTGTGCAACAAAGAAGAGCAAATGACTGAAGAACATCTAAACTGTGAAGCCCTTCCTGCCGGACCCACTACACAGAAATATTGGAGAGCAAGAGAGCTAATGGCTTCATTGTCAAAGCCTAGTACTTGACAACAAAGAAGAGGAAATGACTGAAGAACATCTTCTAATCTGTGAAGTCCTACCTGCCGGACCAACTACACAGAAATATTGGAAAGCAAGAGAGCTAATGGCTTCATTGTCAAAGCCTAGCATTTGGAAACAACAACAATTTTTAATTTTACCAACCCACAAAGTCACTATTGGCGTCAGGAGTGGAATTTGACAATGGAAAGTGCATTGACAAAGATTTTAGAAGAGCTAAAGTTAATGCAGAGAGTGAATGACGCCTTGGCCACGGAAATGAAGGTGGCAAATAGCAACCTGGTCGTGACGATGAATGAAGTGAAAGCCGAATTAACCAAAATGAAGGCTGTGAACAAGGCCCTGGGCGCTAAATATGAGGAGCAGTTGGCCGGCGAGAACGAGGACGTCACGAAGCTGGGCAAGCGTATGGGTCAAATGGATAGCGCTTCGAAGACCTGACGAACCGCGTTAACCTAATCTCTGTTTCATATAACTTTGCCCCGTTGGCGCGTGCAACTAACTTCCCCCTCATCCTAATTGGCTAATGCTTTCGCGCCATAGGCCATAGGCGGTGCCTTCCCGTCACATTGAAACCTGCAGTAAAGGTCATAATAATTTCCAGGAAGATAGAAATAGGAATATGAAGGCATGCAAAACTAATGAAGTTTACAATGAAACTGAGCAAGTTTATAGTGAAAGGCCTTCGGAATTTTCCTTTGAGACTTTTTTAATCCAGCACACATACCTTGCAAAAATGCTTGTCTTTCAGTCTTAAAAGTCAAGTCAGGCCATACATGTCGTGTGTTCCTCATTCACCCAAGTCTCGTCAAGGTAGTATATTTTGCGATTTGTATCCCGGTACAATCTGATTGTCCTTAAATAACGTCTTCGTCACACAGCAATATCGCCCCTGGAGTGGTAAGTTTTGCTGTTATCTCAATTTCATGTCGCGATGTTCCTACGCATCTAACACACCTGTAAGTTCAGAGCACAGCTGTTCGACTTCTCTCACTGACAAAGATGGATTGTTCTCTGTGAGTGCATTAAACATATGCAACACAATTCTTTTTTCGCCGCTTTGTAAAGGTTTCCCCTTGCGATGCTTCAGGGAAAAACTGGCGCTAGACTCTGCCATTATACATATAATAAGCACACGCACAATAAACGACCAATAAAATAATTTAGCTCTGGCACTCGGCACAGCATACCTTCGAATGGCATTATCTGACTAATGCAGTTCAAAACAAGGTCAGTAATAAAAGTCATATAAACAAATATGTCATTACTACCGCTAAATCACGTGCTATCGTGTCATGTGCTTGAGAGCAAAGGAGCCTCCTCTTTACTTCGTTTAAGAATTAACATGCATTTCAGATAAATCAGCTCTGTTACGAAAATATAAATTTGACAATTTTCTTCCAACATATAAAGATATATCACCATGTTAAATAACGAACTAATTTTACCCCACAACAGTCTATACTGCAATAGTAGCCAATGAGAGGTGATAAGGTCACGTGACCGTTAAGAGATACGGGGCAAGCTTATGTGAGGCAGGGATTAGAGGAAAAGGCCAACAGCAACACAAAGTCCCTGAACGTCATGGTGGAGAATATCGTCGGCCGAAGGTTGAAGGAGTTGAAGGCCGACGTGCCGGGACGGAAGACATCTGCACGCGTCAAACCAAAAATCTAAATTTTAATTTCGAACTTTCGTGGTTTTTCTTATTAGTTTGTTTGTGACTCTTTTCTAATTAGTGTTTAATGAATCTCCTGAAATAGTCAATTTCGGTGGAGAATAATTTAAGCTTCAAATTTCTGTTCAACATCGCAATGATTTCCTAATCACAAAATAATGTAACATTTAATGCTGCATAAAATTGTACCTAACATAATTTTTAAGCTGCGACGCCGATTTTTTTCCTTGTTCCATTTATACCTCGCTTTTAGCTAATATGGTCATATCGGCGGCCGTTCTCCTTTGGAACATACCGAAGGTTTTAACTCGTTATTTTTGGTTTTTTCATTACATCACGCACACTTTCACAATCTTATTCATACTTCCAGACTCTGTGGAAGACGGCCGCGCCGTGGCTCAGTGGTTAGACCGCTTGGCTCTCACCAAGGCGGCCCGGGTTCGATCCCAGGCGACGGCAAAGTGAGATTTGTGGTGGACAACACGGCGTTGGGGCGGGTTTTCTCCGGGATCTCCGGTTTCCCCCGCCATCTCATTCCACCGGTGTTCCATCTTCATCTCATGCATCATCAGTGTCACCGCCTGCGGTGACGTATGTAGTAAAAGCGGGCGTTAAACACTACACATTTCATTTCATTTTTCTGTGGAAGATGGGGAATTATCTTCGTCGGAGAAAAATCCCCACCCCCACCGCCGGCAATCGAACTCGGGACCCCTGCCACGGTAGGCAGGTGCTCTACCGACTGAGTTACGGGGCCAGTCCGATTTAAATTATAAATTACACAACGGTTATAATCCTACGGAGTCGTTTTAAATCAACCTGAATAGGCGATTTTAAAAATATACTTTCTGAAACATTTTTATTAAATTAATGAATGTGCATTGAAGATATAATTTCGAAAAATTGCAATATTTTTTCCTGGTATGGGTAGTCTCAACGAAATATCTGACATACAATCGCTTTTGGAAACTTCAAAGATACATTAAATGTATTCTGTTTGTTCCATTTGTGAAGTAATATTCAGGTGTATTTGTTGCAAGTTCAACCTCACGGCAGGCGGCAGGGCAGCGAAGTTCGTGGAGTGGAACCATTGTAATTTGAAACCTCAAGGGTATAACAGTGGGCAAATGTATCAACAGTAGGATAATATGGTAATCTCCGCATGAAAATTAACAACAGAGCTACCTGCATCACTGATATTTAATTTCACAAGAGGAAAGAGCAACAATCAAATTGGACAGTATACATCGCAATAACCTCATAAATGTAGCTGAAATATCATCAGCTTTGCTTTGGGCACAAAAATTGCCCTTTGGGGCTACGTACAATCATAAAAATGAAATATGATACAGCTCCATTGTAATAACCTCAAGTTGGGTAGCAGTACCTTGTTCTCTGGTTATTTCATAATATAAAGATGCCGAAGGTGTTGGAGGGTAGGTTTCGAGTGAATTAATGAACGCTGTACAAGCTTTACATACTATTCACAAACTTTATTGCTCCCCTTTGGTTTTATATGTTTTTGTTTCTTACCCTTATAGTTTTATATGCTAATGGGGATGCACAGTGTATATACTGTTAAAAAGGCAAGAAAGTTTATCACAGATCTTCTTTCTTCTACATAAATACAGTTATGTGCAGAGGAACCACTCACATTAGTCCTGGAACCGAAGGACCAAGGACCGGGCCTCCTTCTACCCGGGAATGATGGATACTGAAACTAGCCTTATCAGACAAAACTACCGACAGGAGACATAAAACAATATAAATTAGATACACATGAATATAGTAATCTTAAACAATAAATAAGCAATAAAAATACAATAATAGTACATGGGAGACAGAGTGTAGGACATTTGTTACTTCGAAACTCTATGTAGACGGGGATTCACCTTCTGGTAGGCTCGGAAACCCAACCCTGTATTCTTTTGTTCAATATTGCCCGAGGCTATGAATGGCAACATTTTGGCGGAGTCCACTTCCGCTCAAATTCTTTAGAATCGAAAACAGACATGACCTTCACAATGAAGATACAGATTTGAACAGACGCTTATCGTGCGTGCCTTAGCATAAGTAATGAGTACGATGAACCAACCCACGTATAACCTATCAGAGAGAAATTATTAGTCACATGATCTTCGGAAAGTTACAAAATTAGGGTAAGTGGGGGGAAATAGTAAGATGGCTGAAGTAGGCCGTTTTCGTGAAGAAACACTCGTTGTCAGAACGGCACGCGTCATACACGTATAACACTCGTTGGCGTAACGGCACGCGTGATAGACGCATAACCCCCGCTGGCAGGGTGGCACGAGTGATGGACATACAACGCCTACGGACTTAAAGACATAGGGATATAAGTGACGCGCATGTAAGGACAGGTGCAATATAAGACAAGACGCGAGACGACGTGGAAAACTGCATACTACAGATGACGCACTCCCAACGCAACACCCAAAGGACAATAAATCTGCATCTCTACAAGACAAGGTGTTTCTGTTCACCCCAACTATAGTCAGGACCTACGTTACCCACCCCTGAAATCACCGATAAGAGACTCATGCTGAGCTACATTGAATGAAACACCTTTTCCTACAAATATCCTCAACCCTTTATCCCAAACCGCCATCCAGCTACTTATGAGGTGTTGAGTGAACGAGGGACCAGTCAATCAGGTTCAAACGGGCAGAACCGCCTCAATACTCCGGGGCTCTTTCCATAGGGCAATACCTGATGTCTTAAAATGCCTCCGACCCCGCTGAGCACAACGTCAAGACGTGATAGAAGTGGATACTACACTTACGCGCGTCAACCCCGCAGGGAAGACTACCGAAAACCTCGGTGGGGCCGCCTGGTGATCTAGCACACCTTCTACTCGCTCTGCAGGCTAGTACCCGGAAATTTTTAGGCAACGCTCTACCCTCCGGGTGGCCGTACACTGGCCGGAGCTACCCAATTCCCCGTGGGTGTCGGGAACACACTGCCCCCTCGAGTCCAACCCAATCCGAACAACTCCCCGATAGGGGGGGCTCGGCAGTTCGACCCGAGGTTCCTCTAATGACGTCAGAGGTCCCAATACAACACTTCGACACGTCAATACAATATTACTTTAATTATCTGTATCATGCATCCGTTATAATCTTCTTGACCTAGCACAGCCCCATGCGTAACACGAAGATAAACACAATCGAAGCCGTACTTACTGTTCGTGAGCTATCTCCTGACCGTTGCACGGCCTGGCAACTCCTCACCACGGAGCTTGAAACATACCACACTGAACTGGAAGCAACATATGGCTGACTCTGGTCAACTTGTTATCATGGAGTAATGGCAGGAAGTAAGGGATATGCGAGTTTTAAGTGAAGGGAAATGAAGGAGGTAGTTTGAGCTCCTCAGTAGTTCAGGATCCAGGTCCAAACCCCTATTGTACAGACGTGGTGGTTAATTAAAATTTAGAAAATTACCATTTTGAAGACTCCAGACTGTTCTTGGGTGGAGTATGGAAATTAATTATTCTTTCACACTGGCCGTGTGTAGGCTAAATTGTAGAAACGTAGAGTCAGACTGAAAAATTCAATGTCATAGCCGGGATTTGAACCACGGATCTTCTGGTTTCCGTCCAGCCGCACTACCATTGTGCTACTATGGCCAACGTGCCGATATGACATTAAATTCTCCAACTGACTCGTATTTTCCCGGTAAACCACTTAGGAGTTCTCATAAACACATGAGACAGCTATCTCAATGGCGACTTTCTACTTGTAAGTACTTTAAGGCTCGGTTTTTTTATAGTACTATACCAGAAGATCCGTGGTTCAAATCCCGGCTATGGCATTGAATTTTTCAGTCTGACTCTACGTTTCCACTTGGGTGGAGTAATTGAAGCACTTAAATTCAGAAGTTGTGAAGTCATTTTTTTTTTTTTGGGTGAAATTCTGTTAAACGCTAATTTGGCACCCTGGATACCAGTTCTGTAATAGTGCTTAAAGATTTATGGATCAGAAGAGCATATTATGACCCTGGTATGTTTAATAGACATCAATTTCAGAAATAAAAGTTGTTAAGTCAGCGTTCGAGTTAGATGTTGTTAAGTCAATTAGTTACCGTATTAGCCGTTTGGTGTGTAACTACACCAAACTCTTTGATATCAGCTGTTGGTAAATTTTAAATTAGATATTTACATATTAAATATTTTAGACATTCTTCGAGTGCACTTACAGAAATGTTATCACTACTTCCCAAACCAGACAGCTGCTTCATGCCTATAGTCAGAATTTTTAGCAATATCTAGGAGAAGAGACGATCAATGGATAAAGACTTAGTCTCCTCCACATGGGTGAAACTGATTAAAGATTCACTACAGAAGAAGCCCATTGATATTGTCCATGTCAAACGTTCACTGACGGATCACGAGGAACATGATGGCACTGCAGTTGTTGAAAGTTTTTTGACTTCAAAGATGCCCTTGACAATGTCTTTGTAAGAAGTACTCCAGAATTCACTGAAATCCTAAGTGTGTATTTTCAAAGAGCATGTGTACCAGAAGCTCGTCACACAATGTCTTCCTCACTTTATCGTCCTCAGTCTCTTTTGAGGAGAGTAGTGAGGTTACAAGTGTTACACAAGACAAGTGATAGTGCGAGAAACACACCAGATAGGCTTCGGAAGATTAAGAAGACAAAATATTACAATGTTCGTTCAGTACTGGAACATGTGACTCTGTCAGAAGGTACCATATTTTATGACACAATGACATAAGTAAGTGAGATAGAAGATGATGTAGTAGAGATGAAGTGATGATTTGATGACAATGTTGTATGTCAATCCATGAGGTACATACTGGATTACTCCATAGTAGAGATGTATTGGTGAATGTCCATGGCTACGTATTGTGACTTTGTGGGTTCGTGGAATAAAAAAGTCCAGTAACACCACTCAACAATGTTCTTTATTTCCACCGTCTTACAGTTTAACACTTGCCAATTACACAAAATTACTTGCTGCACACAATTACAATTTACCAGTTCGTCCGTTACAACTTCACTTGTACTCGCGATTACATAAACTCCGATACTCATACACAGTTCGTACAGTCCCGTTGCACAATCCTTTCGTTCCTTAACACGTCACTGACTAACTCTTACACCAGGAACTGCGACTGTCTTCTCGCTCACACTCACTAACCAACTGATTGACCAACACAACCAACAACTGAACTGACTGACTCACTCCGTCTGTCTGTAACCCTCTTTATAGGAATACCGCCGGTTTCTGGTGTTTGCACGATTGTTCTAGTAACAGAAAGATCGAGAACCAGGTGGAAGGAAAACAGACGCACAATTATGTTTCTTTCCGACCACTGGCTGTCACCACTATAAGACAAACGAGGGAAGGGCGTGGCTAACCGAGCCTCCCCTGTCTTCCGTTGCCAGCTGCTCACAGGGTGTTTCAGAGCTCCCGTTACACTGCTCCCTCCTCAAAGCTGTTCGTCTCGAACAGCCCCATCGTAGCGTGCGAGGCGGTCCAGGTGTACCACCAGCATCTGCCCGAAGTCTGAGCCAGAAGTAGCGCTGCCGTAGTTTGTGAATCATTCGGTTCGCTCCCAGGTGTCCTCCTGAAGTACCGGCGTGCACTTCCTCCAAGACTTCCGGGACCTTGCTCCGGGGAAGTACCAACTGTCCTCTCCGCGCCTTCCCATCGGGTGACTCCCATACCCGGAACAGCACGCCCTCTCTGGTCTTCAACGAGTCCCATTGGGCCCAGTGCGACTTGTAGGTGGCGCTCCTCGGTGCGATGTCCTCCCAGGTTGGCCTCGTCCCTGCGTCCACTTCCCTCAAGAGTGGCCCCAAGTCTGCGTCCGCCAGCTGCTCCCTCCTCAGGCCTGCGCTATCCCAGCCTTCAGCAGGCACTGCCACAACTACTCGGACTGCTGCGGCACGCTCCTCCTCTTCCACTCTTGTGCGCTCGTGGCCGTCCTGGATCTGCGATAGGACACCACCAATGCAATGGTCGCTGGCGTCGGTGTCCACAATGAAGGCGCCACCCGGTTGCGGGAAACCCAACATTGAAGCACTGCACAGGGTCCCCTTCGGGTGCTGGAAAGCGTCTTCGGCGTCCTCCGTCCACACATAAGGCCGGTTTTCCTCCGTCAGGCGGGCGAGGGGTTTTGCGATGTTGTCGGCCTTTTCCTCTAAATCATTAAGGCGGTCGTCTACTTGACCCTTCCGTTTGCCCAGGTTCGCGACGTCATCCCTCACGCCGGCCAAACGTTCCTCAAACTTTGCGGCGAGAGCCTCGTTCGCCACCTTCATTTCGGTAGCCAGACCGTCATTCGCTGCTCTCATTTCCGTGGTTAACTCGGCCTTCATTTGTTGCATCTTCTCGGTGATGTTGTCTTTAGCCGCTTCTGTTTTTGCAGCGAGCTTTTCAGTTGCCGTCCTCATTTCTCTCAGTTCCGCCGTCATTTCCATCATCATCTCTAAAATTTTCTCCAATTTCGCGTCCATGGTTGTAATGTTCGGTGATGTTATCTTCCCGCTTCCTGACACCAGTGTGACTTTGTGGGTTCGTGGAATAAAAAAGTCCAGTAACACCACTCAACAATGTTCTTTATTTCCACCGTCTTACAGTTTAACACTTGCCAATTACACAAAATTACTTGCTGCACACAATTACAATTTACCAGTTCGTCCGTTACAACTTCACTTGTACTCGCGATTACATAAACTCCGATACTCATACACAGTTCGTACAGTCCCGTTGCACAATCCTTTCGTTCCTTAACACGTCACTGACTAACTCTTACACCAAGAACTGCGACTGTCTTCTCGCTCACACTCACTAACCAACTGATTGACCAACACAACCAACAACTGAACTGACTGACTCACTCCGTCTGTCTGTAACCCTCTTTATAGGAATACCGCCGGTTTCTGGTGTTTGCACGATTGTTCTAGTAACAGAAAGATCGAGAACCAGGTGGAAGGAAAACAGACGCACAATTATGTTTCTTTCCGACCACTGGCTGTCACCACTATAAGACAAACGAGGGAAGGGCGTGGCTAACCGAGCCTCCCCTGTCTTCCGTTGCCAGCTGCTCACAGGGTGTTTCAGAGCTCCCGTTACAGTATTATAATATTGTATAATGGAAAACTCTAACATTAAGAATCAGAAGTTGTTAAGTCAAGTGACTTAACAACTTTTCATCCGTTTTAAGTTAAAAGCTGTTAAGCCTTAGTAATAAAATTCTCTGTCACACACACTACGTTATTAGGTCAATAATAAATTTTTGTGTATATTAGAAAGAGAAGTAACCAAAGTACGAGGGCTGTTCGTTAAAGAACGATCACAATTTTTATAACAACTTACCTTTACTCAATCTCAGTATTTTGATGATTCTTCCCAAAGTAACCTCCCCTGAATGCGATGTACTTGTCCCAGCGTTTCTGAAAGTCTTCAGAGACATGCGGGAAAACATTTTCTGAGAGATCCTTCAAAATGGCCTCCGCAGCCTTCACCACTGTCTCTGATTTTGGATGTCTCCCACGAAGACGTTTCTTCAAGTTAGGGAATAGAAAAAAAGACGCATGGGGCTACATCCGGACTATAGGGAGGGTAACGGATGCATTTCACGTTGATTTTTGCAAGATATTCAGCAACAACAATGGCAATATGCGGCCGCGCATTATCGTGGTGCAGCATCCAGCCTGTTTGACGGAAATGTGGTCTTTCGTGCCTGATATAGACTTGCAATGTTTTCAGGAAATCCCTGTAGTATCTTCCAGCTACTGATGTGTGTACAGGTACAACATGCTGATAAACCATTCAATGAATATCAAAGAATAAGATGCCCATAACTTTCCCAGCAGAAGCAACCACTTTTGCTTTTTTGGGGGTTGGTGATGAAGGAGATTTCCACACTGAGGTTTTCTGTTTGCTCTCAGAATCAAAATAATGTAGCCAAGTTTCATCAGCAATGATTACGTTTGATAGAAACTCCGGATCTTCCTCTAACATCAACTTTAACTGCATGTTACCTTCATTACAGCGGTAGGCGATACTGAACATGTCGGAACTTGCCTGGTTCACACAGGCGGGAACCAGGAGTACCAACAATGGAACTACTATGGCGTGTTTGTTTCACATTAAGCTAACAGAATATAATAAGTTAGAATATTGGTGAGAAAAATTATGACCGTAAAAAATTATGATCTTTCTTTATTAAACAGCCCACATATAATTTAAAGGAAAAGTATAATGCAGCAGTAGACATCCTTAACTATATTACTTGCACGTTTTATTTCAAAAAGCTGAGTACAAAGATATAAAGATAGAGTGTACCTCAGCCTTTACATATCTTACTGCCTCGATTTCAGAAGGTCTACGTGTTAATTTCGACCCTCAATATTTCATTCCATATCCTACTCCAAAGTTTGCGTTCGGTGCTGTAACATTCATCAATCTGTTATGTTTAGAAATCTCCCTTTTGAAAGTGTTCACCTCTGGCGTCTCGCCTGTTTACCGACTTTCCCATCTGTTTCCTTCCCGTTCAGCCTTCCCCGACGGTTTTCTGGCTGTCCGCCTCAATTTCTCTCGCAATATCCGTGTTCCAAACGACGCTTCAATTAAAGCTCTTTGATCGATTATGTTGGGGCATCACAGACTCCAGCTTTACTTTTACACGTAATTCAAGAGTCGCTGCCTCAAGTCTCTTACATCCCATAACAGGCACTACCGTGATTTTTGAGTAAAAAGATTGATAGGTTTATGCGAGGTTAACAATGCAATTTATACATAGGTGGTCGAAACGTTTCCAAACAAACAAGGGTGCCAGACATATTTCCAATTTTTTTTTCAACATAGTCTCCTTGTAACTCTACACACTTCTTCCAGCGATGTTCCCATTTCTGTAACACGTCCAAATAGTACTCGGCGTTTTTCAACATAGTCTCCTTGTAACTCTACAAACTTCTCCCAGCGATGTTCCCATCTCTGTAACACGTCCAAATAGTACTCGGCGTTTTTCAACATAGTCTCCTGCTAACTCTACACACTTCTCTCAGCGATGCTCTCATCTCTGCAACCCGTCCAAATAGTACTCGGCGTTTTTCAGCATAGTCTCCTTGTAACTCTACACACTTCTCCCAGCGATATTCTTATCTCTATAACCCGTCCAATTATTACTAAGCGCTTTTCAACGCAGTCTACTTCTAACTCTACATATTTCTCCCAGCGAAATTCCCATCTCTGTTACCCGTCCAAATAGTACTCGCCGTTTTTCAACATAGTCTCCTTGTAACTCTACATATTTCTCCCAGCGAAATTCCCATCTCTGTTACCCGTCCAAATAGTACTCGGCGTTTTTCAACATAGTCTCCTTGTAACTCTACACACTTCTCTCAGCGATGCTCTCATCTCTGCAACCCGTCCAAATAGTACTCGACATTTTTCAACATACTCTCCTTGTAACTCTACACACTTCTCTCAGCGATGCTCTCATCTCTGCAACTCGTACAAATAGTACTCGACGTTTTTCAACATACTCTCCTTGTAACTCTACACACTTCTCTCAGCGGTGCTCTCATCTCTGCAACCCATCCAAATAGTACTCGGCGTTTTTCAACATACTCTCCTTGTAACTGTACACACTTCTCCCAGCGATGCTCCCATCTCTGCAACCCGTCCAAATAGTACTCGACGTTTTTCAACATACTCTCCTTGTAACTCTACACACTTCTCTCAGCGATGCTCTCATCTCTGTAACACGTCCAAATAGTACTCGGCGTTTTCAACATAGTCTACTTGTAACTCTACACACTTCTCCCAGCGATGCTCCCACATCTGTAACCCGTCCAAATAGTACTCGACGTTTTTCTCTGTAAAATAATTGTTCACGAAGGTGATTGCCTCTTTATTTGACGAAAATCTCTGTCATCCGAGCACAATTTTCAGATGAGGAAACAAAAACAGGTCTCTTGGGGACAGATCTAATGAGTCAAGCAGTTCAAACTGCAATTTGTGGATTTTCAACATTGCAACCGTAGTCTTGCTGAAACAGGATTTTCTGTTCTGCAAATGTGGCCTTTTCCCTCAAGTTCTGCCTTCAGCTTGTCATGTAATGATACGTATTATGCTCTTGTATATGGTTTTTCCTTCTTGAATGTAATCGACTAAAATAACTGCATGACTGTCCCCCTCCCCCCAAAAAAATCAATCGAAGAAAAAAACAGTTTTTGCTCTTTTTGGAGCTGGTTCCCCTTTTGCAGTCCACGGTTTGGCCTGTATTTCTGTTTCGGGCGTATAATGATGTATCCAAATTTCATGTAAAGTAATTAGTCAGCGCCAAAACTCGGATTTATTGCGCCTAAACTGCACCAAGAGAGCGTTGGAAATGTTCATTCGAACACGTTTTTGGTGTAACGTGAACAAACCGCTCACCCAAAGCTAGTACAGCTTTTTCCTGTCTAAATGTTGATGTAATATGTGACAAACACGTTCTTTTGACATGTTCATTGCCTCTGTTATCTCTCTCACTTTAATTCGGCGGTCGTCTACCATTGTTTGCTGAACTTTAGCGATGTTTTCGTGGGTAGCTGCAGTTTCTGGACGTCCCGAACGCTCATCATGCCCCAAGCTCCAACGGCCACGTTTAAATTCAAGTGCTCAACATTTCACTGTGGTAAATGATGGTGTAGGGTCCCCATACACAGAATACAGCTGATCTTTAATTTGCGTATGCGTATTGCCTTTCAAAAACAAATGTTTAATGACAGCTCGATACCCAATTTTGTCCATTTTCATAAACATACTCACATCATCTCACTCAAACATCTGTTACATAACAACCGAGCGTCTAAACTGGCTGAAACTTTGGTGAGTAACTGTCAACAGATGAACAACGAAATTGACTAGCACTTATTTAGAAGTGTTGTCATATTCATGTTGAGGTCGGAGGCGCTTCAGACCACCCGTGTGTGCGGTATACAACCCGGGCTCCTGAGTAGCATAAAACTGGCAATGTTACAGAAGAAGTAAAAAGCGAATGAGAGCGAAATTATCTGAATGCTCTCGAACATAGATCTGGTTGTTTTGAAGGATTGTTCACTAAAGGGTGGTCGCAGTTTCTTTTTGACAACGCACCTTTATTCATCCTCATGGTTTTAATGTTCCTTCTCAAAATGGTCTCCCCTGAATGCGATACACTTGTCCCAGCGTTTCTGCTAGTCTTCAAGGACATGCTGGAAACCTTTTTTGAAACATCCTTCAAAACCATCTCCGCAGCCTTCACCACTGCTTCTGATGATAATATCTTTTACGAAGTGTTTCTTCAAGTTAGGGAATAGAAAAAACTCACATGGGGCTAAATCCAGAACATAGGGAGGGCGTGGGGTCCACTTCACGTCAATATTTGCTAGATATTCAGCAACAAAATTTGCAATATGCGGCCGTGCATTATCATGGTGCATCATTCAGGCTATTTCATGGACATATGGCACCCAATGAAATGTTCAGTATTTTAGAAAGTCATTTTAAGTTCATTTGTCTATCCTCTCTCAAAATGTAAGCAGCAGTGTTGGTATTTTCTTCCCTAAGAGCAGTAACTGGAGCACCGGTCCCACCTTTCTCTGAAATTGTGTTCCCTCTTTAAGCAGTTTAAACCACCTTTGATCTGTGCCGTAGGGAAGAATAAACTCTCCATAGGCCTGTTGTAACATCGTATAGACCCAGGGGCGGCCGGTGAGGTATTGTATTGATGGTGCCATAAATAAATAAGGGTTGTTAAAGAATAAATATGTGTACCAATTACGAACGATTGAGGTAGTCTTATCAATAATCCATCCTATTTTATAATATACTGTACCAAACAGAACGTGCAGAACAATCTTAGAAATGCCTTTGAATACTGATGACTGGCTGAGATGTACTTGAAGTTCTTTATCCAACTCAGCACTAAACTGAATGAGCTCACGAAAAAAAAACCTTATTTTGAGAGGCGTCAGATTCTTCGTGTCCCCTAAGAGCCAGCTCCAAAGCACCACAGAACCGAATACAGTTTATATTTAAGTTCAACATATACCTGTTCTTGTATACTTGTTTGTTATGGCTGTTGAATGTCTGCCCATACTGCGAATCTAAGTTGTCCTGAATATTGGTTTTGCCTAGAAATGAAACGCTCATAACTTTGTCCATGTGTTGCTTCGATGTTTTATCTCCCCCAAATAACACAGAAGGAAAACAAAAAACTGCATTGTTTTCATCACAGCCGCAAACCCATTTGTTCTTTTGATAAATATCTGGATTAAACTTACGGCATCGATTTTTTGTTTGCTGCTGCAGATTCAGATTTGGCAGTAACCTACCCATTGTTTTTATCTGAACTTTTTCCACTTAGAGTCCTGTTACTAAATGGAGTTTTCAGTAATTTACTCACCTTGTTCATGTTCGTAACTTTACTGTGAAGTTTAACTTAAAGAAAAAACACTGAACACTGTTTTAAAAATCCTTACTCACGATGAACTACAGCATTACAGGAGCACATACAGAACTACTCTACCATTGTTTTGAAAACATGTGTCCAACACATGCTGGACGCGCGGGTTTTATGTTCTACCAACAAAACTGCTGCTGTGAAATATGCAATTTTGAAATACTGTCTCTTAATTTTAAAATCTAATATTATATTCACATTGAAACCAAATTAATTTTATTTATAAAGATATCTGTGTGTTGTGCTTCTACAACTGATTTCATTAAGCGTTAATTTGCGTTTTGAAGTTCTTCAGCATTAACTTGCAGTAGGATGGTGACCCTGCATTAAAGGAAGATATAGCGCGCAATGTATTCTTACCATTGTCTTTCGCTAGGTGGCAGGATCGTGGTTCTCTGAAGTCCCGTGTTTTACTGCACTCTAACGGGCAAAGCGTAAGTTATGCGCCAGAGAAATCCCGGCACTACTTTCTCTGATTTTCTTCCATAAGAAGCCGCGTATAAGCAGACATCTTAGCCCCTAGCCCTAACACAGGCGTTTATGAGCATAGACGGTGCCGTTCTGGAATCGGCACCAAGCTACGGAAAACAACCAAGAGAGAGCACTGGCGTTCAACGCGCCTATTCAAACGAGGGAGCAACTACTCATAAACAATTCCTTTTGCGTAATTCTTATACACTTCTCTTTCTTTCGCTTTCATACAGATGGTGCCATGGCACAGCGGCACTACCTCAGAAGCCGCCCCTGTATAGACCTCAACTGAACATTCTTTGAGAGGAAAGCAGAATTTAAGAGCCGCATATTGTTTCTCGCGTGTTACCTCCACTGCAGTGGTAAGCGATACTATACATGTCTGAAATTTCCTTTTTCTTACAGGTGTACCAATAATGAAACTATTACGGCGTGTTTGTTGCACATTTAGCCAACAGATTATAATAAGATTGAATTTAAGTGCGAAAAATTATGAACATAAAAATTATGATCATCTTTATTGAACCTCCTTGTATAATAAAACCTAAAGTATTTTTAAATAAGATAAAGAGGAAATAGGGATTTTAACAAGATTTCCATTTACTCCGTTTTGAAGCAGTAAGTGTACTGTTATTGTCGCTGCAGCAATAAATGGCAAGTGGATTTGCCACATTTTAAAGTCGAGATATGCGAACATTGATCGGCGCCCGGATATGGGTCTAGTGGAGAGAGAGGTGGCTGAAGGACTTGCTTCCCTCTCCTGGGAAATAACGTAACGGCTTCTAATGAAGCAACTGCAACAAGGGTGTAGCCAAAACCTTAAGGATAGCTCTGCGCCATACTCATCCGGGACAGGCTGTTTAATGTAACCAACTGTCACATACTCTTACCCCGCAGTCTTCACTTCTGGGTTCCAAAGGAGAGAACTACAGATGTTGACTATTTCTGGATGACCAAGAGTTAAAAGAACTATTTGGAGCCTAAAAGAAATCGACTTTCTTAACAAATTTTACCAAATGTACACTCACAGTTCACAGCCTATCACACCAATATTAAAATGGGAGTTTTCTCGTGAGCTTAGCTCAGGAACCAAATATCGCATCAATTTGAAACTTTTACTTGTTATTTTACAATACTTTCACAACTCATTAAAAATAACAGATCTTAAAATAAGATCTTAAGATTTCCTTACGTCGAATACGCACACTTTCTTCTCGGGCAGCAAGCCAGGTGAAAAAAATGATTAGATATCAACGTTTCGGGAGTGTGCATCTCTCCCATCCTCAGGATATTTATAAAATTTTATGACCACAAATAAAATACTGGATATAACACAACTATAAACAAAGACAAAACACTATAGAATCATTTTTAAATTTTCTATATTGATCGATCAGCAGTACAATGCTTTACAGTTCAGAGTGAAAAGAAGGTAACAGTACAATAAGAACAATAACACTCAGGGGTAGGCTAACAGGCCGCCCCCTAACTACATTAAGTTAGAACTCCAATAATACTCTCTGAGAAATTATGTCAATATTGAAGATGTAAGACAGACATCAAGCACTAGAATCACTCGAATCAGATGTATCACTTAGAAGCAGGTCCTGTGGTAGTCTCCTCTTCAAGCGTGAGGGCTGGCGTGTGCGGACCCCGTTGTTATAATGCACAGCTCCTGGAACTTCTTGTAGTGTGGAAAAGAAACGACGAGCGATCCTGCGAATGTAGTCGTGAAGAGGTAACAGTCCTAGTTCGTGATGGAGCTGCTGATTACGGATGAACCATGGAGCGTTGGTAGCGATGCGCATGAAGCGATTCTGTACGAGCTGAAGACGACGCAGATGACAAGTGTGTGCGGCTCCTAACACTTGGCAGGCATATGTAATAAGCGGACGAACGAGTGATTTTTAGAGTAACAATGAAGACTGTAGGCCGAGGCTGGAACGGCGATGCAACAGAGGTGAGAGTTTTGACAGTCGCCCGGAGGCCAGTGATATAAGACGATCGATATGAGCACGCCAGGTCAGTCGAGAGTCCAAAAGCACTCCAAAGTATTTAACGCGGGTAGTAGTGGGGAGCCAAGGGACATTGTTCCTGTAGAGACACAAAGCAGTAAGCGGAGTATATCTGCAAAGAGTGAACATTTTAGCTTCGGTTTTCTGAGGGTTCAATGAGATCCGCCAAGTGCTGAACCAATGAGTTAGGCGATCTAAAGAGAGCTGTCCTACTTGTTGTGTGTGCTGGAAATTAACATGAGAATAATATAGTACTGTGTCATCAGCGTAAAGAGCTAAAGAAGTCGGAGCTAAGTCAGGAATATCAGAAATGTATATATTAAATAGAGTCGGGGCCTAGATAGAACCCTGTCGGACACCTGCGGTAATATTACGTGGGGATGAAAGCTTTCCACCAATGCGTACTGAAAAGCTGCGCTTGTAGAGCAAACTGTGGATTATATGTGATAAGTAATTAGGAAGACCGATGCGGTAGAGCTTAATGAGCAAACCATCATGCCAAACATTGTCGAATGCCTGTGCCACATCAAGGAAGACAGCCGTGGTATACTGATGGGCCTCGAAGCCGTGAACAATTGACTGAGTTAATCGTAAAAGCTAATGGGTAGTACAAAATTAATCGTGACAAAGAAGCGTAACTACTTAACTTCATTATCAAGCTGTATTGATATTTGCTTCTTAAATCGACGGATTTCCCTTTTAAAGCCGTTTTCCAAGAGAAGCTGAACTGAAATCAGCGTACAGTCCAACGTTCGATGGAAGAGGTAGGATTCTTATCCACAGTCCTGTAGGCCGGATCATCTAAGAGCTTCTTCATTTTCTCTAAGTATTGGGCTCTGTAGAGGATCACAGTGCCGTATTTGATAATCAGTGCTTGATTGATAATCAAGTTAAAGTTAATCTTTTACGTCATCAATATCCTTCCTCTTTCGTTTATATCTCCCTCTCTTCTTTCTAAACTCTATTATCCCTTGCTCTAATGGGTATGATTACATTTCCTTCTATTTCCATAGTAAATTTTATAGACTCATTTTGATTGTTGAGAATTTTTAAGGCTCCATCGCTCCCTTTCTCATACCTATTATCCCTCTTAGATTATTGTTCCTGTTCTCACCCAAGCTAGCCCTTCTCTCTCTTGCCTATTACAGTAATCTACGTATGCTATTCGTCCACAGTTTCTTTTTATTTGTTCTAATGATTTCATATTTTCTAGACTTGCTCATATTTCCTGCCATTCACGAGTTAGTAAGTGCGGCTCTCGGTGAGAGAACGCCTAGCCGTGGAACCGGCCACGAAGCAGTTTACCTGTCACTACCGAAGTGAACCAGAGTTGGTGTGCAGCTCTGTGTTAAGAGGACTGTGTGTTGGTCAGCAGCACAAAGAGTGTGTGCTAGAGAGATTTACAGGAATATCGTAGAGACGTGTCAAACCGCTCCATTTGTGTAAAGAAACGCTGATTTTACCTTAGCATTGAACGAAGATTTTACTGGAAATAAGATGTCACAAGACGAACAGTTTTCGCTTTTTATTACAATATAGAATATAATAACAGATATATCGACATAATGTCCAGAGCTAAGATGATGGAGGTTGGGTCTGTTTATACCTAGCTGTCCTATTTCAAGCTTTACCCACCCCTGCTTAACTAAAAGGTGACAAAAAATCTTCACACAGTCCTCATTAGCGTGGCGCACAGGACCCCGGGAAAAGAGTTGTGCTGTTTTTATTTTTATGTCGTAGCTTCCTTGGTAATTTCCAATTACTGTAGCTTCTGGTTCTGGAGAGTAAACGAGGAAGATATAAATGCAGAGAGGAAAAAAAAAATAAAACAAACCTAAGAACCTGGCATGGAAATCAATAATCACGGTTTACCTCACATTACAGCCTACCCACATTTATAGAATTGTGAAGAAAATTATTATTATTATTATTATTATTATTATTATTATTATTATTATTATTATTATTATTATTATTATTATTATTATTATTATTATTATTATTATTATTATTATTATTATTATTATTATTATTATTATTATTATTATTATTATTATTATTATTATTATTATTATTATTATTATTATTATTATTATTATTATTATTATTATTATTATTATTATTATTGTTATTGTTATTGTTATTATTATTATTATTATTATTGTTATTGTTATTGTTATTGTTATTGTTATTGTTATTATTATTATTATTATTATTATTATTGTTATTGTTATTGTTATTGTTATTGTTGTTATTGTTATTGTTATTATTATTATTATTATTATTATTATTATTATTATTATTATTATTATTATTATTATTATTATTATTATTATTATTATTATTATTATTATTATTATTATTATTATTATTATTATTATTATTATTATTATTATTATTATTATTATTATTATTATTATTATTATTATTATTATTATTATTATTATTATTATTATTATTATTATTATTATTATTATTATTATTATTATTATTATTATTATTATTATTATTATTATTATTATTATTATTATTATTATTATTATTATTATTATTATTATTATTATTATTATTATTATTATTATTATTATTATTATTATTATTATTATTATTATTATTATTATTATTATTATTATTATTATTATTATTATTATTATTATTATTATTATTATTATTATTATTATTATTATTATTATTATTATTATTATTATTATTATTATTATTATTATTATTATTATTATTATTATTATTGTTATTATTATTATTATTATTATTATTATTATTATTATTATTATTATTATTATTATTATTATTATTATTATTATTATTATTATTATTATTATTATTATTATTATTATTATTATTATTATTATTATTATTATTATTATTATTATTATTATTATTATTATTATTATTATTATTATTATTATTATTATTATTATTATTATTATTATTATTATTATTATTATTATTATTATTATTATTATTATTATTATTATTATTATTATTATTATTATTGTTATTGTTATTGTTATTGTTATTATTATTATTATTGTTATTGTTATTGTTATTGTTATTGTTATTGTTATTGTTATTATTATTATTATTATTATTATTATTGTTATTGTTATTGTTATTGTTATTGTTGTTATTGTTATTGTTATTGTTATTATTATTATTATTATTATTATTATTATTATTATTATTATTATTATTATTATTATTATTATTATTATTATTATTATTATTATTATTATTATTATTATTATTATTATTATTATTATTATTATTATTATTATTATTATTATTATTATTATTATTATTATTATTATTATTATTATTATTATTATTATTATTATTATTATTATTATTATTATTATTATTATTATTATTATTATTATTATTATTATTATTATTATTATTATTATTATTATTATTATTATTATTATTATTATTATTATTATTATTATTATTATTATTATTATTATTATTATTATTATTATTATTATTATTATTATTATTATTATTATTATTATTATTATTATTATTATTATTATTATTATTATTATTATTATTATTATTATTATTATTATTATTATTATTATTATTATTATTATTATTATTATTATTATTATTATTATTATTATTATTATTATTATTATTATTATTATTATTATTATTATTATTATTATTATTATTATTATTATTATTATTATTATTATTATTATTATTATTATTATTATTATTATTATTATTATTATTATTATTATTATTATTATTATTATTATTATTATTATTATTATTATTATTATTATTATTATTATTATTATTATTATTATTATTATTATTATTATTATTATTATTATTATTATTATTATTATTATTATTATTATTATTATTATTATTATTATTATTATTATTATTATTATTATTATTATTATTATTATTATTATTATTATTATTATTATTATTATTATTATTATTATTATTATTATTATTATTATTATTATTATTATTATTATTATTATTATTATTATTATTATTATTATTATTATTATTATTATTATTATTATTATTATTATTATTATTATTATTATTATTATTATTATTATTTTTATTATGTGAGTATGGTATATAAATCTGCCACTTTATTTTTATCGTTTTTTATGAAATTCTCTAATTTCACTTGGTTCTTCCACTTCACTTCTTTCATTATTCAAGCCGTAATTTAGAGGTAAGGAGGATATTATATAGTCGGGAGATCTGGAATAGCAAATTTCGGCTCTGCTGCTGTTATCACCTAGGAGTGCTATTAGGTAGTCAAGAAAGACTCCCATGATGTACTTCAGTGACAGTTGACAGCTTGTTGTTGTCATTTCAGTCGCTACAGAATAAAGTGTTGGTTGTGATATTCAAATGTTTTGTGATATTCAAATGTTCAAGTATTTTAACCCACTAGTACGTATGTGACCTGATCATTTATGTTAAGTGTAAGGTACACTAAAGAATTCTAGTTTGAAATACTCTGGTGGTTTCTTAGCTGACAAGGTCTTGTGCAATACTTTAAAGGTTTATTGTCAAAGATGCCGTGTCGGGTATTACGGCGTACCAGGTATTCCTTAATAGTATTTATTTATTTTTATTTCATACTTTGGAACATAACACATATGTTATAGAACACGTCAGTTCAAGACACAAAGATAAATATAAAAAGTTGCGT
The DNA here is from genome assembly GCA_030765055.1 of Mantis religiosa. NCBI lineage: Eukaryota > Metazoa > Arthropoda > Insecta > Mantodea > Mantidae > Mantis > Mantis religiosa. Next base: position 8,973,254 of record CM060951.1, read on the forward strand.
AAGACTAAAAATCCTAAGAGATACAGAATCCAACAAAAGTCTAAAGTAGAAAAAGCAAATAAATATTGTCTTTAGATATTATAAACTAATTTACATAGTTAATTACAGCATTAGAAACTAATTCTACACATTAATCAGCTTAATGAATTTATCACTTTCAAGTATAATTAAAGCTGCAATGTCATAATTCATTTAAGTTGTATAAACACTTATTTACGAGGAAAGCATTTCAACTTCCATTTAAATTGCTGTTTTGAGATGCTAGCTATTGATTTAATATCAGATGGCAGTTTATTTTAAAGCTTAATTCCTAGTATATGTACATCCTTTTGAGAGACAGTTTTAATTACACTATCTCTATAGTAATTCATTTTGGTTCTAGTGTTATGTTCATGTACCTGACACTTGTCCACAATAAACATTATAGCTGTATAAGCATACAGAGAGTAGATGGTGATTATTTTTTTATTTATAAAGGTATCTCAGCAAGATTTTCTTGCTTTTAGATTATACAACACCTTAACACCTTTTTTGTTAAATAAGCAGTTTATCTATGTGTGTTTTGGCTGCTGAACCCCATATTTCTATTCCATAGATTAGATACGGTTAGATACATCCCTAGTATATTAATTTTAGGATATTCTTATTGTTGTACTTGCTAAAATATCTTAAGAGATATAATGATTTACTCATTTTTCCGCTAATGTTTTCAATATAATCAGCCCAAGTTAGTCGATTATCTAACACAACACACAAAAATGTATGTGGTTTCACTTCTGAAACAATGACATGAAAGTATAATGTTTCATATAACCATACAAAATATACTGAATAGACATAAGTTTAAAGTGAGTTTTGACTGTAATATAAGAGGCTAAGCGGTAATTAGTTATATAAATTTGAATGCAGTCTAATATACTATTCCAAAATACTATAAAAACTGAATTCATTTAAATGAAAAGAAGGCCAATCTTTTCTGTTATTCTAGACTTTTTCTGTGGTCTAGGCCAGAGGAAGACAGCTTCCAGAGTTGTGACGTATTTCACCTGGGAGCGAGGCCTGCGAGCCGTGTAGTACCAAGTTGCCTATAAAATGGCGCTGTGAATACAGAATCTATTGGATTCAATTAAGTGTATCGCACTCGATGACAACAATGTGGCTGCCACTTACCTAATGGAACTTATAAATTTGCAGTGAAACTATTTATTGAAGGACCCAAGAAAGAGATGGTTGATTTTTACAAGATTGTCCCCAAATACAGATTTCCGAGGTTGGAATCTTTTGTACCACGGACTTTGTGTATGTTAGGATCGATATACGTGTGCGGACAACATTTTTTTTGTGTTATGAAATTAGCTTAGTCCAAACGCCGAAGTACCTTGTCCGATCACAATCAAACATGCAGCCTTCGATTACAAATTTCCCCAGATATTACGTCCTGACATTGATAAACTAGTTAAAGAAAAACGAAACAAAAAATGTCGGAAAATGTCCACGTAATTTTGCTCTGAATGACTCTCCTCTAATTTGCAGAGAAACTTACTTTATGTTTTATTTTATTTACTTTATAACAAGTCTGACTTTCAGATAAAATACGACTTGAAGTTTAATATATATTTTCTCATAGCACAGAGCAAAAATGTAATTGTTTATAATCTGGGAACAATTGTGTAATTAAAGCAGTCAGCAACAACTTCCAAGATGAAAGTTGTACATATTATTAATACCCGATACGTTTCCTGTCTTTACTACACTGTCGAAACCCCAAAACATCAAACTGTTTCCTTCTTCATCGGCAGCAGAAATCAGAGCGGTGTTGGCACATTCTAACCTGCCTGTCGTTCTGGAGCATACTTGGCGTTTAGAACTGAAGAAGCTATCGTCACACCGCCACTATCTGGCCTTCCCTGGTATAACAATTTGTAGACGTTTTGTCTGTTTTTAATCATTTTGTTTTATGCTTTATATGAAATTGTTGTTCAATGTTTTAAAGCACTATTCCATAATACCCCACTATTTCATACTAACCTCGATTTGTATCATTTTTCTAAATTCTTTGTTTTAGAGAACTCAAATAGTTGGTAGGTAGAGGTAGGAGGAATTATGAAAAAATAGGAAGAGATATATGGAGATTATAGGAAAGGATTACAAGCGATGTGGGTAAATTGATAAAATGTAGAATAGAGGATATAGAAAGACAGGAAATATGGGGAAGTCTAGAAAATATGAAATCATTACAATTTTACAAACAAATAAAAAGAAACCGGGGACGAGAAGCATAAGTAGATTACTGCAATAGGCAAGAGAGAGAAGGGTTAGCTTGGATAAGAACAGGAATAATATTTCTAAGAGCGATAAGAGGTAGGGCAAAGGGAATTTGTCAATTGTGTAGGGGAAGAGAAAGCATAGAACACTATGTAACAGAATGCGTTTGCAATGTGGAGAAAAAGGCTTGGGAAGAAAAAATGGGAGAAAGTAGAGAAGAGGATAGTAGGTATAAAAATGTAAACTGGCAAGGAGGAAAAGAAGGTAAGAAGTATGGGCGAGTTCTTGCAGAAAATGAAAGAAAAATGAGCAAGATGTGTAAAGAATATAAGAAAGGAAGTTGAGGGGGAAGAATGGGACTAATTAAGTAACAAGGAGACATGGAGGTTAAGAGCTACCTGACGAGGGTGTAATGTAAGCCAAGGTAGCAACAAGGAAAAAAAGACAAATAAATGTAAAGAATATAAGAAAGGAAGGTGAAGGGGAAGATTGGGACTTATTAAGTAGCAAGGAGATATGGAGGTTAAGAGCTACCTGACAGAGTAGAATATCAGGGTGTAATGTAAGCCAAGATAGCAAAAAGGTAAAGACAAATAAACCTAAAGAACGTAAGAAAGGAATATGAGGGGAAAGAAAGGGACTAATGAAGTAACAAGGAAACATAGAGGTTAAGAGCTACCTGACAGAGTAGAAGACCAGGATGTCATGTAAGACAGGATAGCAACAAGGCAAAAACAAATAAATGTAGCCTAAGGTTGTAAATTGTAAAATTTTGGAGTATGCACTGTAGAGGGTATAAACCTAAAATATAAGTCTATAACAAACTGAGTAGTAGTTATTACGCAAGTGACGTCTTATCACAATTACTTTTAGTACGTATTCATAATGATTTGGCAATATTTATATTATAAGCTAGTTATGTTACTTTTTGAAATGGAAATGGTATATCATAATTACTTCCTGTAATCTACTATATGCTCTGATCAGCGCAGAAATTTAACAAAGGAGAAACGTGTTTTGTTTTCTAAACGCAAGATCTCCTGTGACAGCATGGAAAGTGCTTTAGCAAATATTGGGTCCTTTGTACAACTTTGCATGTGTACAATGAAACGTCAATTTGAAGAATTTTCTATATTTAAATATACGAATATTTAATAGTATTTGGAAAAAGAAAACGTAGGTAAAGTGAATGCAACATAAAACAAGTCGAGTTTCCATCTTACCGTTGTCAGACATATTTCTCTCGAGTAAGAAAAATAAGTGTTTGAACGGGAGGAAAATATTTCTCAATGTCACAAAACGTTGAGGGAGGTAGGTTCGTGGGAACAAAGCGATGTCAGTCACAGTTTCTCTTTGTGTTGCTATTTCCTCAGGAAGAGAAATACAGTGGAGCGTATATAATAGTGACCATATGAAGAACTGGCTAACACATTCTGGGTTCATTGTCGTCGGATGTCTACTATGTACTTGGGATTTTATGTTTTCCCTGGTTGGTAGGCGGGATGAGTGCCACCAGAGGGCCGCTTCATCGGTGCGGCACAGCGGATCTTCAGTATTTATGGCGCAACATAACCTCCTATGCTTACAGTACTTCATTCCTTCTTCTTTGGGGGTTGACAGAAAGTGCTTAGAGGTGATTAAATTGTTTAAGGAAATACGAGATATAAAAACAGGAATGAACATAACAGGGTGATCTGAAAAGTTTCTGACCTCAATATGTAGATTGCAGCACTCGTAAATAAAAGACAGTAAACTTCGTTATCCATTTGTTGGCAGTTACCAAAGATATAGCCATTTTGGACGCTCAGTTTTTATGTAACAGTCATTTGGGTGAGTTGATGTGAGTGTTTTTATGAAAATGGACCAAATGGAGTATCCAGCTGTAACTAAGTACGTATATTTGAAAGGCAATACGCCTACCCAAATCAAAGATGAGTTGGATTCTGTATATGGGGAATCTGCATCAATATTTACCACAGTAAACTTTTGGGCAGCTGAATTTAAATGTGGCCGTAGGAGCTTGGGAGACGATGAACGCTCGGGACGTCTAAAAACTGCAACTACCGAAGAAAACATCACTAAAGTTTACCGCCGAATTAAAGTGAGGGAAATCCCAGAGGCTATAAACATGTGAGAAGAACGTGTTTGTCAGATGTTAAATAATCATTTAGAGATGAGAGAGCTATCCGCCCGTTGGGTGCCGCGTTTGCTCACGCTAGACCAAAAACGTGTTTAAGTGAACATTTCCAACGCTCTGTTGGCGCAGTTTTGGCACAATAAATCCGAGGTATGGCGTCCATTAAATACTGTAGATAAAACTTGGAGTCACCATTATACTCCCGAAACTAAAACAGAGTCCAAACAGTGGACTGCAAAGGGAAACTGGCTCGAAAAAAAAAAAGCAAAAGCTGTTTTTATCGGCTGGAAAGGTGATAGCAAATGTTTTTTTGGGATAGTCATGGAGTTATTTCAATCGATTTTCTTCAAAAAGGGAAAACCATTACAGGAGCATACTACGCATAATTACTTGACAATCTGAAGCCTGAAGTTGCGGAAAAATGCTTACATTTGTTGTAAAAGCAAATCCTGTTTCACCAAGACAACGTACCGTCTCATATTTCAGCGGTTGCAAGTGCGAAAATCCACGACTTAAGTTTGAACGGCTTGACTCACCAGATCTAAACCCAAGGGACTTCTTTTTCTTCCCTCATATGAAAATGCGCTCGGAGGAGAGATATTAAAACGGCGAGTACTATTTGGACGGATTACAGGGATGGGAGCATTGCGGAGAGATGCAAGGAGACAATGTTGAAAAAAAAAATCCTGCAGTGTTGTAGTTCATCGGAAACTTAGGTGACAAGATTTCAATGGCAAAGCACATTTGAGTAATAACTGGAGTTGAAAATAACAATCGAAAAACTAAGTTTCTTTTTGCCACAAAAAAAAAATCTGTATTAAAAATGAGATTCGGATTTTTTTTAGAGAAAACCTTCCTCACTGAAGCTATCCTTTGTATGAGTTTTCATTCAAAACAGGTATTTTTATAATCATTTTCATAAGGGAAATTGCCGACAAGGCCTTAGTGCGGCCGGTTATGGAATATGGAGTAGCATGCTGGGACCCGTATAGAGCTAACCAAATCAATCCATTAGAAAAAATACAGAAAAGGGCAATAAAATTCATAAAAAGAGGCAAGTATTTTGGGCCCATAAAAGGAGATGAGACTAAATGGGAGGAATTAAGAATTAGGCGTAAAAAACATAGTTTGGTAGCATTACTCAAAGCTAATGCTGGTGTAAAGGCATGGGTGGACGTTAGTGTAAGGTTAGATAATCCGGATTATTATGGACGAAACGATCATAGTTGTAAAATTAAGGGTAGAAGATACAGAACCGACGTAGGAAAATTTTCTTTTGTTAATAGAAGCATTGAAGAATGGAATGAATTGCCTGTAGCAGTCTTTCAGGGCTGTCCCCTGTCGCTGAAGAAATTTAGAAAAAATATAGATGGTTTATAGTTTAACTTTTAAATTATAATGATATATAATATGTTAATAGAGAAGTAATTAGATATGTTTAAGTGAATAAAGTAAAATAATATCATGTTTGTATTGTTTACTGTGTTATTGTTGCAAATCTAGTATTTGTAATTTGATCTGTATTCTTAACTCTGCCACCGGGTAGTACCCAATTGCAGTGAATATATATATATATATATACACATAAGAATATCACATAAAAATGTTTATATTATAATTGAAGTTTATGTATGGACCTATCTAGGGAGAGTCCATGACTTTTTTACATTTGGAAATAATTTTGTGTGGCGATTAAACGCCGAAATATACCAACATTTCCCTATTTTCTTCAAGGGATTACACACTTCATTTTAGAGCTCACACACGGTAGGACTTACAAGCCATTGCTTCCAAGGACCGAGCAAGTATAGGATCAAAGAGTACTGGAAATGAGCATATATGGACTTTCCTGGGATTCGCCTTTGATATTCCACTATTTCATTCCACTCTTTTTTTTTTCACGTGACGAAACTTGACTTTTTTCTTGTGGTAATGCAAAGAGCATGGAATTTGAACGCTTTTCATACCGAACAGCTGTTTAATATTTAACAAACGCTTAAGTCGACTGTTACCGTGGTATACCTCCGCGGAGTTCTGTGAAAATATATTTCGCTTATCCGGAATAAATTTATGAATAACCCTTGTAAGAATAGTTTTTGAACGAATGACTAAGAATTGAAGGCTTCCCACATCCTGAAAGTTGAATGCCAATTAATTCTAAGCCCTGTACTTATTTGAACATCATTTCATTCATCGTCCGATATGACTTAACGTTGGAGGTTTTCTCTTATCCTGATAGATGAATGTCTGGTAACTCTAACCTCTATGTACCCTGTACTCATTTGTACATCATTTCATTCATCGTCCGATATGACTTAACGTTGGAGGTTTTCTCTTATCCTGATAGATGAATGTCTGGTAACTCTAAGCTCTATGTACCCTGTACTCATTTGTACATCATTTCATTCATCGTCCGATATGACTTAACGTTGGAGGTTTTCTCTTATCCTGAGAGATGAATGTCTGGTAGGTCTAAGCTCTATGTACCCTGTACTCATTTGTACATTATTTCATTCATCGTCCGATATGACTTAACGTTGGAGGTTTTCTCTTATCCTGAAAGATGAATGTCTGGTAGCTCTAAGCTCTATGTACCCTGTACTTATTTGAACATCATTTCATTCATCGTCCCATTTGACTTAACGTTGGAGGTTTTCTCTTATCCTGATAGATGAATGTCTGGTAACTCTAAGCTCTATGTACCCTGTACTCATTTGTACATTATTTCATTCATCGTCCGATATGACTTAACGTTGGAGGTTTTCTCTTATCCTGAAAGATGAATGTCTGGTAGGTCTAAGCTCTATGTACCCTGTACTCATGTGTACATTATTTCATTCATCGTCCGATATGACTTAACGTTGGAGGTTTTCTCTTATCCTGAAAGATGAATGTCGGGTAGGTCTAAGCTCTATGTACCCTGTACTCATTTGTACATTATTTCATTCATCGTCCGATATGACTTAACGTTGGAGGTTTTCTCTTATCCTGAAAGATGAATGTCTGGTAACTCTAAGCTCTATGTACCCTGTACTCATTTGTACATTATTTCATTCATCGTCCGATATGACTTAACGTTGGAGGTTTTCTCTTATCCTGAAAGATGAATGTCGGGTAGGTCTAAGCTCTATGTACCCTGTACTCATTTGTACATTATTTCATTCATCGTCCGATATGACTTAACGTTGGAGGTTTTCTCTTATCCTGAAAGATGAATGTCTGGTAGGTCTAAGCTCTATGTACCCTGTACTCATTTGTACATTATTTCATTCATCGTCCGATATGACTTAACGTTGGAGGTTTTCTCTTATCCTGAAAGATGAATGTCTGGTAGGTCTAAGCTCTATGTACCCTGTACTCATTTGTACATCATTTCATTCATCGTCCGATATGACTTAACGTTGGAGGTTTTCTCTTATCCTGAAAGATGAATGTCTGGTAGGTCTAAGCTCTATGTACCCTGTACTCATTTGTACATTATTTCATTCATCGTCCGATATGACTTAACGTTGGAGGTTTTCTCTTATCCTGAAAGATGAATGTCTGGTAGCTCTAAGCTCTATGTACCCTGTACTCATTTGTACATCATTTCATTCATCGTCCGATATGACTTAACGTTGGAGGTTTTCTCTTATCCTGAAAGATGAATGTCTGGTAGGTCTAAGCTCTATGTACCCTGTACTCATTTGTACATTATTTCATTCATCGTCCGATATGACTTAACGTTGGAGGTTTTCTCTTATCCTGAAAGATGAATGTCTGGTAGCTCTAAGCTCTATGTACCCTGTACTTATTTGAACACCGTTTCATTCATCGTCCCATATGACTTAACGTTGGAGGTTTTTCCTTATCCTGAAAGATGAATGTCTGGTAACTCTAAGCTCTATGTACCCTGTACTTATTTGAGCATCAGTTCATTCATCGTCCCATTTGACTTAACGTTGGAGGTTTTCTCTTATACTGAAAGATGAATGTCTGGTAACTCTAAGCTCTATGTACCCTGTTATTTTTTGAACATCATTTCATTCATCGTCCCATATGACTTAACGTTGGAGGTTTTCTCTTATACTGAAAGATGAATGTCTGGTAACTCTAAGCTCTATGTACCCTGTACTTTTTTGAACATCATTTCATTCATCGTCCGATGTGAATTAACGTTGGAGGTTTACTATTATCCTGAAAGATAAATGTCTGGTAACTCTAAGCTCTATGGACCCTGTACTCATTTGAACTTCATTTCATTCATTGTGCGATATGACTTAACGTTGGAGGTTTACTATTATCTTGAAAGATGAATGTCTGGTAACTCTAAGCTCTATGTATCCTGTACTCATTTGAACTTCATTTCATTCATCGTGCGATATGACTTAACGTTGGAGGTTTTCTCTTATCCTGAACGATGAATTTCTGGTAACTCTAAGCTCTATGTATCCTGTACTTATTTGAACATAATTTCATTCATCGTCCGATATGACTTATCGTTGGAGGTTTACTATTATGCTGAAAGATGAATGTCTGGTAACTCTTAGCTCTATGCACCTGTATTTATTTGAACATCATTTCATTCATCGTCCGATATGACTTAACGTTGGAGGTTTTCTCTTATCCTGAAAGATGAATGTCTGATAACTCTAAGCTCTATGTACCCTGTACTTATTTGAACATCATCTCATTTATCCTCCGATATGACTTAACGTTGGAGGTTTTCTCTTATCCTGAAAGATGAATGTCTGGTAACACTAATCTCTATGTACCCTGTACTCATTTGAGCACCATTTCACTCATCGTCCGATATGACTTAACGTTGGAGGTTTTCTCTTATCCTGAAAGATGAATGTCTGGTAACTCTAAGCTCTATGTACACTGTACTCATTTGAACATCATCTTATTCATCGTCCTATGTGACAACGTTGGAAGTCTTCCCGTATCTTGAAAAATGGATGTCGGGTGACTGTAATTTGTACCCTGTACTCATTTGAACATCATTTCATTCATCATCCGATATTCCTTAACGTTGCAGTGCATACAATTAAACAACAAGTGGCATCGATGAATAATATAAAGGAAATAATATTGCTATTAGTTGTGTATATTTGAATATAACAATTAGAATGCTTGCATGATACTATATTTTGAACCTTTTTGCGTTAAGAAATGGAACTCAGAAGGGAATGAATATCTGCAATTTTGTAGATAAGGAGTTTACTGACTCACGCAAGACCAAGCTGTTACTGAAGTACGAAGTAGATTAATTCTGTAACAAAGCTGTCAGGGTAAGTTCTGAAGTTGTGGTCAAGAGAGTGAACCAATCAGGTATTAGGTTAGTTGCACTGTGAAAGGATTCATTGAATAAGTGATTAAGTTGCTTCGTTACTCAATTTTACGTTATGTTTTTAGAATTATTTTTGAAATAATTATTTACAATTTATAACTTTTAGCTACATTTATTTGTCTTTGCATTGTTACTACCTTGACTTACATGGCACCCTGGTATTTTGCTCTCTCAGGCGGTCTTAACCTCCACGAGTCATTGTTACTTAATTAGTCCCATTCTTCCTCCTCATCTTCCTTTCTTATGTTCTATACATTTACTGTCCATTTTTCTTTTACTTTCTGTAAGAACTCAACAATACTTCTTATCTTCTTATCCACTTTCCTGTTAACATTTTTATAGCTGCTGTGCTCTTGTCTTTCTTCCATTTTTTCTCCCAAACCTTTCTTTCTTCATATTGCAACCGCCTCGCATTCTGTTACATAGTGTTCTATGCTTTCTTTTCCCCCACACAATTCACAAATTCCCTTCTCCCTACCTTATATTCCTCCTACAAATATTATTCCTGTTCTCATCCAAGCTATCCCTTCCCTCTCTTGTCTATTGTCTCTTGTCTCTCTACCTACATATGCTTCTCGTCTCCATTTTTCTTTCTTTCTTTTTTTTTTTTTTTTTTTTTTTTTTTTGTAATTTACTTCCTCCAACGTTAAGTTATATCAGACGATAAATGAAATGGTTGAAGTGATGCTCAATGCGTCCGGGGTCCATGGAGCTTAGAGTTACCCGACATTCGTCTTTAAGTATAAGGGAAAACCCGGGAAAAAACCTTATCCAGGTAACTCACCCTAACGAGATACGAAGTTGGGACCTCTTGAACGTGAGGCAGACATGCTACCACCAAGCTACCAAGGCAGTCCCAAATTCATTTTTATTTGTTTGTAAAGTTGTTATGATTTGATATTTTTTGGACTTACAAATACTTCATGTACTTCTACGAGGGCTGTTCAATAAAGAATGACCACAAATTTTTGTTGACAACGTACCTTTACTCATCCTCATAATTTAGATGGTCCTTCTCAAAAAGTTTTCCTTGAATGTAATGTACTTGTCCCATCATTTCTGTCAGTCTTCAAAGACATGCTGAAAAATATTTTTGAGAGTTCCTTCAAAATCGCCCCCGTAGCCTTCACTACTGCTTCCGATGATTGATAATACCTCCTACGAAGGAATTTCTTCAAGATAGCGAATGGGAATAAGTCACATGGTGCTAAATAAGGAGAGTAGGGAGGGTAGGGGATGCACTTCAGATAGATTTTTGCAACGTATTCAGCAACGGCATTGGCAATATGTGGCCGAGCATTCTCGTGGTGTAGCATCCAGCCTGCTTCACGGAAATGTGGTCTTTTGCGCCTGCTATGGACTTGCAAAGTTTTCAGGATATCACCGTAGTATTGTCCAGTTACTGATGTGTGTGCAGGTACAACATGCTGATAAACCATTCCATGAATATCAAAGAATGAGATGACTATAAGTTTCCCAGCAAAAGCAACCACTTTCGATTTTTTGGGGGTTGGTGATGAAGGAGATTTCCACACTGAGCTTTACTGTTTGCTCTCAGAATTAACATGACGTAGCCAAGTTTCATCAGCAGTGATTACGTTTGAAAGAAACTCCGGATCTTCCTCTAACATCAACTTTAACTGCATGTTACCTCCATTGCAGCGGTAGGCCAAATTGAACATGTCTGAACTTGCCTGGTTCTCACAGGCGCGAACCAGGAGTGCCAATAATGAAGCTACTACGGCTCGTTTGTTTCGTATCGAGCTATGAGGATATAATAAGATTTAATTTTAGTACAAAGACTATGACCGTAAAATATTATGATCATTCTTTATTGAACAGCCTATTATGTATTTTACCACTTTAACCACATCCTAGTATTCCTTTCCTTTAATCTCCATATATCTCCTATTCCCATTTTTAATATAATTCATCCCATCTTTGCCCACCAACTGTTTGATACTCTGATCGTTTTTGCTGCTTCATGCATAATCTCATAATTTCCCCTTCTTCTTTGGTCAAACACCTATACCAGAATGTTGTTATTCTTTCCAATATTATTCCATTTCTTTTTGTGTTTCCTAATTCGATAAAAGCTGCTTCCCAAGGTGCTGATCATGGTAAGTCCCTTCTGTAGTTTTGGTCCACCATTTTGTTTACCACTGCACCCACCCAGATCTCCACTGCATACAACATTTTGGATTCCACTAATGCTTCATACATTCTTTCTAACTACTTGGTTGTCATTTATAGCTTATGTTTGCATATTCTTGTCCCATTGTTTGCCGCCCTTCCTTTTGCTTTAATTTTTCTCCTGTGTGCTTCCCATTTTACATTGTTATTCAACCTCACTTTTAAGTATTCAAATTCATTGACCACTCCTACCCTTTTGCCATTTAGTACCCACTTTTCAACTTGTTTGGTTCACCTCCCTTCGACTTATTTCTGTTAATTTTATTCCCAAACTTCACAGTATTTCTGGATTTCATATCTTGTCTTCTGCAATCCTGCTACCGTTATCAGTTTTGACACAGAAGTTATAAAACAGTCAATTCAACCCCATCAAAATTATCACACAGGACGTTCTGGTGTATTTAGTGGCTTAGGGATGTATTAAAGGAGCTTCTCAGTTTGTAGTTCTAAGCTCTTGAGACATATTTAGTGGCGGGGGGGGGTGGATTTAAGAGCATCTAAAGGTGTATTTAGAGCTTTTTGGACAGTATTTTTAGGCCTTTTGGTGTAATATAGAGGGTTTGAGGCGTATTTAGAGACATTTTTCGTGTAATCAGGAGCTTTTGTGGCCAATTTACTGGCTTCTAGATGTATTTAGAGGTTTTCTTAAACTCTGTTTATACGTTTTCGAGTAACTTATAGGGTTTTGAGGCGTATTTAAAGCCCTTTTTCGTGTATTCGGGGGCTTCTTGGACATATTTAATGACTTTTAATGCATTTAGAGGGTTTTGAGGTGCATTTAGCGTCTTTAGGTGTATCCAGATGCCTTTGAGGCGTATTTAGAGACATTTTTCGTGTAATCAGGAGCTTTTGTGGCCAATTTACTGGCTTCTAGATGTATTTAGAGGTTTTCTTAAACTCTGTTTATACGTTTTCGAGTAACTTATAGGGTTTTGAGGCGTATTTAGAGCCCTTTTTCATGTATTCGGGGGCTTCTTGGACATATTTAATGACTTTTAATGCATTTAGAGGGTTTTGAGGTGCATTTAGCGTCTTTAGGTGTATCCAGATGCCTTTGAGGCGTATTTAGAGACATTTTTCGTGTAATCAGGAGCTTTTGTGGCCAATTTACTGGCTTCTAGATGTATTTAGAGGTTTTCTTAAACTCTGTTTATACGTTTTCGAGTAACTTATAGGGCTTTGAGGCGTATTTAGAGCCCTTTTTCATGTATTCGGGGGCTTCTTGGACATATTTAATGACTTTTAATGCATTTAGAGGGTTTTGAGGTGCATTTAGCGTCTTTAGGTGTATCCAGATGCCTTTGAGGCGTATTTAGAGACCTTTTTGGTCTTTTGGAGGGCCTTTGGGATAAATTGTATGGCTTTTTAATGCATTCAGAGGCTCTGAGGGTTTATTTAGAGACTTTTGCAACACATTTAGTATGCTGAGGGATGCATTAGTGACTTTATGCAGTAATTTAGGGTTTCTTAGGAGGTATTTAGAAGCCTTAGGGAGGTATTTACTGGCTTTTTTATGAATCTAGTTCACTTATAATGTCTTTTATTTGCTGTAGTTCATTATGTCCTTTTTAATAATTCAAAACGTTTACTCCTCATTTGCAATCGGTACTTCTACACTTTAAACTAACCTAACCTAACTTAACATAACACTATAACCTAAGCCAAGTCTTTCACTTATGCATTACTAGTTCATTCCATTATAAGCTAACCTAACCTAACCTAAACTAAGCTAACCAAACCTATCACTTTAACCTTCACTTATGCCTTACTATTTCATCCCATTTTTAGAATGAATGTTTGTGCTAGCAACGTGCATTTTACCTCAATCTGATACAGCAGTGGTACGCACCGCAGCGATTTTTTGTTGTTGTTGTTGTTGTAATAAACAAGAACTGCAGCTACTTGTTTTCTGTCTGGTAAAACTGTATTGCATTTTGTGCGTGTCCTTTTTAAATGTTCATTTCATGACATAGCATTTTACAAGTGAAAATAGCAGGCTCAGGCTTGTCAGACATGAGCATGCAAGTGCTGAAGCGACACCATGAATATTTATCCCTCAGCGCTTCTATACGTCACCTCAATTTAATTCTACATAGTGCACCAGACAACCCTAACGTTACAACCCCATGGCTTAATACTAATTCACGTCCGTATAAATAATTCAGTATTAGTGTTAGTTGCACTAAGTACACAGTACTTAAAATTATACAGAGTGTTCCAAATTGATGTATACACTCTACGAGGTTGTGTCCTAGGGATTTAATTATCATTCAGTGGTTTTTATGGTAGAGTAATGAAAATTTTTCTGTGTTATTATTGATGACATAATGTCGTAAGTTTAAGTGAGTCCTTATGCTTTTACAATGACTGCCAGAAGTTATTGAGGTGTGAGATAGAGGGAATTGAGGCTCTAATGTGATCAAGTTCCTGCATTTGAAGTGCAAAGCTGCCAGGGAAGTCCATGATGAGATTGACGACTGTGTAATCTGTGGAAATGATTGTCCATCGTATGACACTATTGTGAGGTGGAAAGGGAATTTTCAAATTGGTCACATGTCCCTGAAAGATGAGACAAGAGCTGGTAGACCGTCAGCTGTCACAGTGAAGAAAGTTGAGTGTTTAATACTGGAAGACAGATGAGCAATCATCCAAATGGTCATGAATGAGACACATCTTAGCTATGGTAGTGTGTGGAAAATTATTCATGACCAACTGCGCATGTCTAAGGTGTCTGCACAGTGCTTTCGACGTTTGCTAATCTATTTCCAAAAGCAAACACGACGTGACCCTTCAAGAGATGTGTTGATGCTGTTGATGGTCTGGTAACAATGGATGAATCTTGAATATATCAGTGCGACCCAGAGACATGAACCATGAGCATGGAATGGAGACAGGCCGATTGCCCCCTACCAAAAGGACAAACGTGCAAAGCTCAGCTGGGAAGGTCATGCTTTCAGTTTTCTGGGACTGTCGTGGTGTCATCCTTACAGATTACCTTGCCAAGAGTCAAACCAACACTGCCAGATACTACTACAATCTTCTGGACAAGTTACGAGTAGCTCTGATTAACAAACGACGCGGTATGCTCTATAAAGTTGTTCGTCTTCTGTCTGACAATGTACCAGCTCATTCATCTCAAGTTGTAGTTGACAAAACAAGGGAATGTGACTTTGAGACCTTACAGCATCCACATTATTCATTCGCCTTATTCTTGTTGCCGTAAATGAAGAATCCGTTGTGTGTTCGCCGATTTGTCAACACAGATTACATCGTTAATGAAATGCAAGAGTGGTTTCAAGTAAATTCTGCAGACTACTACAATCAAGGTATACGGAAGGTCAAGAAACCTTATAAAAGATGTGTAAATCTAGATGTCTGATTACGTAGAGACGAACTAACAAGCATACATCAACACAAACTGTCTATCACATTTTAAGGGTGGTAATTAACCGTTTACGACATCCCCTATAACTATTCTTATAGTATAGGATATTGTCATATTTCTTGCAACTTCAGGAAAATTAAATATAATATAATATTTATTTGGATTAACATGAAGCAGGTAGAGAAATAAGTAGTTTTAGGCAATGGGTACAATGTCATTAATGACAAGTTTATGTACCATAGTACAAATTATGACTACAGTCATAAAATTAAAATATTAGTCACAGTTAATAAACGGTTAATGCAAATTAATTGTTCTTTCACACTAGCCGTGTGTAGGCTAAAGTATGGAAAGGTAGAGTCAGACTGAAGAACTGAATGTCATAGCCAGGATTTGAACCACGGATCTTCTGCTTGCCGTCCAGCAAATATGGTCAACGTGCCGATATGACTTTAAATTCTCCAACTAACTCATGTTTTTTCCCGGTAAACCACAAGGAGTTCTCATAAACACATGAGACAGCTACCTTAATGACGACTTACTATGCTGTAAGTACTTTAAGACTCAATTACGACATTAAATTCTCCAAATGTCTCGTATTTTTCCCGGTAAAACACTAGGTTTTCGCATAAACACATGAGACAACTACCTTAATGACGACTTACTATGCTGTAGGTGATTTAAGTCCCGGGAATGACATTAAATTCTCCAACTGACTCGTCTTTTTCGCGGTTAAATACTAGGAGTTCTCATAAACACATGAGACAACTACCTTAATGACGACGTACTATGCTGTAGGTACTTTAAGTCCCGGGAATGACAATAAATTCTCCAACTGACTCGTGTTTTTCGCGGTTAAATACTAGGAGTTCTCATAAACACACAAGACAACTACCTTAATGACAACTTACTATTCTGTAAGTACTTTAAGACCCGGGTATGGCATTAAATTCTCCAACTGACTCGTGTTTTTCCCGGTAAACCACTAGGAGTTCTCATAAACACATGAGACAACTACCTTAATGGCGACTTACTATGCTGTAAGTACTTTAAAACCTGGTTATGGTTTAAATTCTCCAAATGACTCGTGTTTTTCCCGGTGAACCGCTAGGTGTTCTCATAAACACATGAGACAACTACCTTAATGGCGACTTACAATGCTGTAAGAACTTTAAAACCTGGTTATGGTTTAAATTCTCCAAATGACTCGTGTTTTTCCCGGTGAACCACTAGGTGTTCTCATAAACACAGGAAACAACTGCATTAATGACGACTTACTATGCTGTAAGTACTTTAAGAACCGGGTATGACATTAAATTCTCCAACTGACTCGTGCTTTTTCCGGTAAACCACTAGGAGTTCTCATAAACACATGAGGCAGCTACCATAATGACGACTTACTATGCTGTGAATACTTTAAGACCCGGGTACGACATTAAATTCTCCAACTGACTAGTGTTTTTCTCAGTAAGCCACTAGGAGTTCTCATAAACACATAAGACAACTACCTTAATGACGACTTACTATGCTGTAAGTACTTTAAGACCCGGGTATGACATTAAAGTCTCCAACTGACTCGTGTTTTTCCCGGTAAACGACTAGGAGTTCTCATAAACACATAAGACAACTACCTTAATGACGACTTTATAAGCTGTAAGTACTTTAAGACCCGGGTATGACATGAAATTCTCCAACTGACTCGTGTTTTTCCCGGTAAACCACTAGGAGTTCTCATAAACACATAAGACAACTACCTTAATGACGACTTTATAAGCTGTAAGTACTTTAAGACCCGGGTATGACATGAAATTCTCCAACTGACTCGTGTTTTTCCCGGTAAACCACTAGGAGTTCTCATAAACACATGAGACAACTACCTTAATGACGACTTACTATGCTGTAAGTACTTTAAGACTCGGGTATGACATTAAATTCTCCAACTGACTCGTGTTTTTCCCGGTAAACCACTAGGAGTTCTCATAAACACATGAGGCAACTACTTTAATGACGACTTTCTATGCTGTAAGTACTTTAAGACCCGGGCTTTATAGTTCGGTCCATTATTTGGTACAATTAATGTAAATTAATTGTTCTTTCAGACTGGCCGTGTATAGGATAAGATATGGAAGGATAGAGTGAGACTTAAAAATTCAATTATATAGCCGGGATTTGAACCACGGATCTTTTGCTTGTCATCCAGCCGCTCTAACACTTTAGCTTTTATGACCAACGTGCCGACAGGTCATTAAATTCTCCAAATGACTCGTGTTATTAAAACGCCAATAACAGTTCGTGTGATGTTAGCAGATAAGTCGTACCTAACGGCGTTACAAAGGTCCACTCTTCTAACGGAGGTTTAACCAACTCTGGAGTATCTGTTGGCTTTCTGTGTTTGTTTTTAAACATCCCGAAGTGCAAAAGAAGGGAACACACCTCGCCCCTTCCCAGTGGCGATCAACCGAAACGGTCTCTCAGGCAACCCCTTGCAGTAAGTCTACAAGGGGATGGAGATTGACTATTGCACCCCGGCATTTAAAGGTGAGCGGCTTAAGAAGAGCTCATATGCTGTAGTGATATGGATGAATCGTGAAGACAGAGTTGAGTACTTAGCTCAGTAAGTATTGACAATTGCACCCTGGCATTTAAAGGTGAGCGGCTGAAGAAGAGCTCATATGCGTCTAATAAAGTAAACATTTTGGGATAAAAAATTTGACTTTAGACTGTGATTCCACGTGTTTTCCATCTTCTTTTACATCCTTCAATGCAACATTGAGACGGCTTATCCACGAACACAGTAGTAATTTACCTACTTATAGCTCTAACAAAGTAAAATTATTGCATATAAAAAGTATATATAGACTTAAGGGGCCCGCCTCGGTAGCGTAGATGGTAGCATGTCTGTCTCAAGTTCAAGAGGTCCCGAGTTCGCATCTCGGTCAGGGGGAGTTACCTGGATAAAGTTTTTCGGGGTTTTACCTAATCCTGAACGAGGAATGTTGGGTATCTCTAAGCTACATGGACCCCGGACGCATTGAGAATCATTTCACCCATTTCATTCATCGTGCGATATGAGCAAATGTTGGGGGACGTAAATTACAAAAAAATAAAAAAATAAAAGAAATAAAAAAATAAATAAAAACCAACTTAAGTGTTCGAACCGTCAACCCACATACCGCTTGTCATAGTCTGTGTTTTTGTCGCTTGGCTACGAGAGCAGTTGACAGCATTGTTCTTGTACACAACATAAGTCATAATTCCAAGGTTTTTCCGCTCCCTTGAAAAGTCTCCGTCATGTAGTGAATAGCAGAGATGCAAGAGAATTGCTGCTTGCATTGTGATATTCAATCATTCGTCGTATTGTGTTATGATTTAGAAATCCTCTAAGTGAGTAACAGCTTAAAAGGGAGACCAGGAAACTATACATGGCCGATTTAGTTTTCATGCCCTCGAGCAACAGAACGCCGGTATGATTCTTCAGTAGGCTAGTCTCTGTTCACATGTCGAACATGTCACCTATCCATCACATATATACGATATCCTATCACTAGAACAAAAGAAGACAGCTCCGAGAGTTGTGACGTATTTCAGCCCGGAGCGAGGCCTGCAGTGCGTGTGACGTCAGGCAAGAGTCGTGTAGTACCAAGTTACCTATATAAATGACGCTGTAAGTATAGAATCTGAGGGTTCAGAGAGGTTAGCGCATTCGATGACAACAATGTAGCTGTCACGTACCAAATGCAACTGTTAAATGTACAATGTGGCGGTTTATTGAAGGACAAATATATACACAAGAAAGACTTGGCTGTTTTTTACAAGAATGTCCCCCAAAGCAGATGTCCGAGGGGTCATTCACTTGCTGCACGGACAATGTGTATGTCTGGATCGACATATGAGTGCGAACTTTTTTTCAGTTATTAAATTAGCTAAGTCCTAAAGCAAATATATTGGCGAGCTAAGGTTACCACGTTGGCGCGACAGTTTGAAGCAAATGGAAATAATGGGTGTTTAGCTCAGGGTAAAGCAATGAGGTTTCTCCCAGGGTATGCGTGGATATGTATGAGAAGGATAGTTCTAATGACACTGGTTTATTGACTGCTTCTTTTTATCAGAACATCGAACTTGAAGTTGCCGACCAACGGTTACCAATATATCACGGTTTAGAGTTACTAAAGGCGGAGTGTTTATTACTCGATAATACTTAATTAGTTACGTATAAACCGACAAATATCTTCTCTCAGCACTTCAGATCTGCCCTCAACCAAGACAGAAGAAGTTGACTGCCCTAATTGGCTCCACGTCTCGGAGTGTCCTCACAGCTGCGCGTGGGATGTGTGTCACTTTCACTTTCTGGAAGCCCTTTTCATTCAACCAAAGATTCTCTTTGTGACTATTTTGTCATGCCATTATTAAGCGTCCGAAGAATGCCCTATTCAAAGTCAAGTGCTACCCTTTAGAACTCTGCTAAGGACAATGTTTCTTACACTTCTGTTGTTAAAACAACTTATTCACCCAAACTGCTATTCGACTCAAATGCACCTGTACGTGTAGTAACAAAGATGTAACATTCCTTTGAAATCCATCAAGATTCTTTACTTATTTCAATTCTTTAAATTCGGTATCAGTCCAAACCCCGAAGTACCTTGTTGGATCACAATCTAATGTGCAGCCTTCTATTTCAAATTTCCCAGATATTACGTCCTAACATTGATAAAGAAAAGCGAAACAGAAAGTGTCGGAAAATGTCCATGACATTTTGTTCTGAATGGGTCTCCTCTATTTTGCAGAGAAAATTTGTTTTATTTCATTTACTTTATAACATACCTGACTTTCAGATAAACTACGAGTAGAAGCTTTATTTATTTTCTTACGGCACAGAGCCAAAATATAATTGATTATAAAATGTGAGCAATTGTGTAATTAAATCAGTCAGCATTAATATTACAACACCCAAGATGTAAGTTGTACATATTATTAATACCCGATAAGTTTCCTGTCTTTCTTACACTGTCGCAACCCCAGCATATCAAACTGTTTCCTTCCCCTTGGGCAGCAGAAATCAGCGCATTGACGTCACACCGCCACTACCTGTCTTCTCCTGCACTAGATTTCTGTGGACATGTAACACAACGGCACTTGATCCTAATTTGCAGAAATAGAAATCCAGTTGTCTTGAGCGAAGGTCTCTCGATATGTATAGACACAGCCGTGGCTCTCGCCTCATCGTTCCTCCCGGGGTGCCCCACTTGAAGGCGTAAGTTCAATTCCACCTTGCCTAATCCGCAGAGTAGCATAGTCCACGTCAGTCCAGTAGAGGTACAGTTACATAACGTAAGGTCTATGTGGACAACTATTGAAGCTCTTCTTTATATCTTCAAATATATAAAATTATTAGTGAAAGTGAATAAAGCGTTAAAATGTAAACAAAAGCTTATTAAAATATTCTTCATTAATCAAATTGAGAGTGATATTGACTAAAGTGGTAAAATGTAGGGAAAAGTTTAAAAATTTTATTTTGTATATTTATTTGTATAGATAATAGTATTTCAATTTCTTTTGAATGAGAAGTTGCAGGATGTTGAAATAATTTTTAGATTTAATTATTATTTGTGAAGCAACTTTATAACTATTATTTTGAAAAAGAAATGCATTTCTCTAAGTTATAAACGTTGATACATTCGAAAATTTTAAATAGTAAGTGACAAGTGTAAATATTTAAATATTATCTGATTTTAATATTAAAACTATTTTATATATAAAAAGTGATAATGTTATAATGTTTGTATTATTACATAAAATTATAAAATATTTAAGCTTTAAATAAGTTTAATATTTGAATAATAATAAATTATATTTTTAAAGTTGCTTTTTAAACGTTTTGTATTAAAATTTATAAGTTTTATTTGGAAGTGGAAATTAATTTTGTGTATTAAAATTTTTCTTGGTCTAAAAGTTTAATTTTGATATGAATTTTATAAAGGTTTATATTCATGAATGTCAATAATAATTTTGAAATTATGAAATTATGATATTTAATTATAATTAATTGTAAGAATATTTTATTAATTTTTGAAAATAAGGGAAATTAATAGTTGTTAATTTTTAAATTTTATGGCTGTAATTAATTAATCTATAATTGATAGTTTGTGGGGTTAGGTAAATTATTTTAAATTGTATTGCTGGATACCAGTAGGTACCTATGGTGACCGCCGCCTACCGGCGGAAAAATATGGGTAATTATATAATTCCCCATAATAATATATATTATATATTACTGGAAACTAGTAATGTTATATATTTTTAAATATTTTAGGTAGGTTTGAAATTTTTGCAAAAAAAAAAAATTAATTAAATTTATAAAATTTTTAAAGGGATGGATCATAAGAAATTGAATTTTAAATTACATTTTTCAAATTTAATTTATTTTTATATATGTTTATTTTTATAAATGTGGTGTGGATTTATATGTTCTATGACTGTATATAGTAACTTTGTGGGTTCGTAGGACTAAAAGGCCGAGTTGCAGAAATTAAAAATCTTTTTTATTTCCGTAGCAAAACACTGTCGAATTCTCACGTAATAACATTACATCACACAATCTTCCAAGGTCGATGATGATAACAAACAGTTACAGCTGATTACATTAGCTGTCGTTACAATAACACTGCCAGCTACCTCGTTTCACAACTGTTTCACAACTGACTATTCACTAGCCATGGCTTCCTTTTATACACAAATTCATGAACCGAGAACCTTCTGGAGCGAACAAGAAAAACAATCATTCTCCGTCAATCGAGATATCTCTAGAACATTCCAACACTGAAACCCTATCTGAGTGGCAAGTCTTTTACCTCAGTTATCGCTGCGCGCCAGCGTTTGTTTACAATAGCCGCGCTATCATTAACTGCTTAGCAAGACTCATTATTACCATGAAACTTTATCCGTCGACTGTTTTCTTATTTGTGCCGAAACTTTTGTCTGTTGCCGTGACAATGTTTTAACATGTTTGTAATTTTTCATTTATTATTATTACTTTTTATTTATAATCTCTAAGTTGTGTATGTTTTGTATATGTTTTTGATGTTTAATAAATGAATAAAAGTCTCAGTATTTACCCCGGATTAAGAAAATAGGTGCCGGAGTATAGTATGCAGATTTTTATTTCGATTTACTTTTTTATTCATATGCCTAATATTTCAGAGGGATTGCTGCTAAAGATAAACATAAATACCGAGAGTTTAATGATCTGGAATAAAAACGGAACGGCCATGATTTCATAAACAGAATTTAAATTCACCTTTAGTTTTTCACAAGGACGAATGATGCCTAACTTGCGTAAAGGCAGGAGTTTTTATCTTTTACAGAAAGTGCAAACAGATGGATTTAAAGCAAGAGAAAGGAGCTATAGGAATATAGAACCGAGCGCATATAATAGTATCCAAACACGAGGTCAAAAAAAAAAGCAAGTGCCGAAAAAGTGAAACGTCCGAGTTATTCTGTTCGCATGGTTGCTTTCATTTGTTAAAACATGGAGTGTTCACTGGCTGAGTGAACGCACTTCCTCTCCAAACGGATGAGCTACGAAAGGCGAGAATGTATGTTTACCTTCAACGGTCGTTGGGAAAACATTTCCAAAGCTCCTGTGTACCTGACCATTGCTCAAGAGCGCCCCTCTTTCGTCATAAAGACCATTTTGTGCTTTCCTCTCTTTTTTTTTTTTTAGAAACTCTTTTCTGTTTTCTCATATGCCATGTACACTCGTTCTCTTCCAGCGCTGCAGGTGACTGACTTCTACAGGTTTCTTTCAGAAGTCGTATTGCAACAGTAAAAATATATTTTTCTACTTCAAGGTACCATTATTTCCTTTGACCGGAAATGCATTTTCTGAGAAATACGAACGCATATGTAAAAACTTTACCCAAAACCAAACAGATACGACAAAATTTTTTAAGGCAATTGGCACATCCCTGGCTACGCTGTTCAAGAACGCTTCAGGAAAATTCCAATTCTATCCAGAAATTAAAGTACCTTATGCTATTTTTAAGTGCCAGGATCTACTCCCATTAGTCCTGGCCCCGTAGGAGCAGAACCTGGGCCTCACGTGTATATTTACCGTAGGACAGTACCTATTTTATAAACTGCCCCCCCCCACCTGCACACGGCAGACAGAACGGAAGTGGATATGCCACTTACGCGCCGGTCCTTAATGAACCAGATAACAAATAACCTTGGTAGGACCGCCAGTGTCTAGCTCACCAGCTACTAGCTCTGCAGGCTAGTACCCGGGACTTATGAGGCAACCCTCTACCCCCTCCGGGCGGCCAGTAGCCTGGCCGAAAGTACACAATTAGCCGTGGGTGGCGGGAACACACTTCCACCTCGAGTCCAACCCAATCCGAAAAACTCTCTTACGGGAGGGGCTCGGCATGTTTGGCCCGAGGTTCCTGTAGTAACGTCAGAGGTACCACGAGTGCTAGGGGTACGCAGCGCCCGCACCTTGGCAGCTGAAAGGGACGAATCCCTCCCCCTACGGAGGGCTACATTTTAGCCCAGAGGTTCTACTCCCATTAGTCCTGAACCCGTAGGAACTGGACTCGGGCCTCCTTCGACCAGGGAGTATCCGAGCTGTCCCAAAGGGCCCTCGGCGTCCTCCGTGGGGCTTTCCAGGGGACAAGACCTAGAGACTCACAACCCCCCCCCCCCATCAGGTCCTGTGGACTCAAGACGGGATGGAAGTGGATACGCCACTTACGCGCACCAACACTCAAGGTGAAGACTACCGAAAAACCTCAGTGGGGCCGCCTGGCGATCTAGTACACCTTCTCCTAGCTTTGCAGGCTAGTACCCGGGAGAATTAATAGCTCCCCTCAACCCCGTCCGAAGACGTACCCGATTCCCACGGGTTTCGGGAACACACTGCCCCCTCGAGTCCATCCCAATCCGAACAACTCCCGAAGGAGGGGCTCGGCTGTTCGGTCCGAGGTTCCTCTAGTAACGTCAGAGGTACCACGAGTGCTAAGGGTCCGCAGCGCCCGCACTTTGGCAGCTGAAAGGGACGAATCCCTCCCCCTACGGGGTACCTTATGCTACAATATGTTCGAGAAGCCGTTATCTACGATAGCGCGGCTAGTGTACACAAAGAGCTAGCAAATAAAGTTAGCTGTGATAAAGCACCTGTCGGCATAGATTATGTTACGCTTCTGGGAGGTGATAGAACATTCGATTTCTTTGTTGTTCTGCAACAGTCTCGAATTTATCAATGAGGTACTTAAGAAGGCGACAACTCGTCAAGGGTCAGTCGTAAGCAGAAAACAACTGTAGAGCGTTGTAACGAGAGCTGATGCAACAGAACGTTTGTTTTGAGCATCGACCTTGGTAGACTGTGTGTATGTGACGTAATTCTATTATGTAAGGATTGAGCAGAGTGTATTTCTACGGAAATAACATTTAGAACTTCGGCAAATTGTACTTTCAATTCTACGAACACATTGAACACATAAAGTCACAATATTTTAATGATAAATGAAGGGTGCACCTAGAAATTGTATGGGATTATGTAACCAGTTGACCCTTTATGAATTTAACATTATTTGACAACCACAAATGTAGACAAAAAACTTACTGCCCCAAAAAGGTCATACATTTTTGGAATACATAATTTAGGTCAAATTACTTATAACTATTTCATTGTATTTTGTATATATTGTAAATTTGTGGATTCGTAAAATTAAAAGTCCAATTGCACAACTCAAAAATGTTCTTTATTTACACCGTATTACAGTCGGAACAATTGCCGATCACACAGAATTACATATTGCACACAATTACAATTCACCAGTTCGTCTGTCACAGGTCCACTCACGATCACAGTTACGTACAACTCCTCTGTTGTACGTTCACAGTCTTCCGGTCTGTTAACTCACACGGCGGTCCTCACGGCTGCTCGCCAAAAACTGAACTCACTCGCCAACTGCAGCCCATTTTTATAGAAATATCGCTGTTTCTCGAAGTCTCGCGATTCGGTGAATCATCCTGCAGGTTCCAGACGTCAAGGAGAGGGAAAGAGATGTCTAACGATGTTTTTGCAACCATCCCCCTCGGTTACCGCTACAGGACAAATGGGTAGGCGTGGCCAAATACTTCCCGTCTGCTGCTGTTAGCTGGCCGTGCCTTCCGATAATTAGGTGACAATATGGTTAACAATTTCCTGTATAGGTGTTTCAAAATGACACCGAACATATGGAGGTACTTTCTCAGCATCTATCTGGCACTTATAGATAGCTTTTACCGCCAATAGAACCACATAAAATGCTCCACAGTGAGTGTGGATTAGACAGTGCCTCACGCTGTCACAATTCGCAGGTATAGGTCACTAGTCGTGCCGCGTGCTGCAGCTGTTTGTAAACATACCGACATACTCTGCAGTAGCTTGGTACTATTAAGAATTTCTTAGGCTTATGAAACCGCAATATAGATGTTATTTCTTGATTATTTTTATGACTGTTTAACTTGTTCCAAAATTCCATTTTAGCAGTCCATGATGTCAAATAAGCTGGTGGACATATGCAACTTACACCTTTTAGAGGCAAGTTAATGTTAGTGAGGTTGAGGATGGAAGCATTAAATGATAAACAGAACAGAACACAACCTCAAAGAATTGTAGATAAATTAACCAAAACTAATTAGCTTATACAATGAGACAGGCATTTTACTTCTCGTGTTTGATAATACTAAATAAAGCATTTGTAACTTTAAAGAAAGTTGTTGATATTTACAGTAAGTGGTTGAAAGTATTGTACAATTTAAAGATCATAACAAAATGCTCTGAAGATAAACAAATAAATATTCTCATTGATGTAACTATTTATATTTTCAATTAAACTAAATTAATCGTACGTTCGTTGAACTCCCTTCAGCTCTTCCATACATCAAAACCATATCCATCATTTCGACGTTCGTATAACGCTCCATATTGCTTGGATTTGTTATCTAAGTACACGCAAAATCCTCTCTGTTAGGACGGAATGTGTAGTTTTACACTGAAGAGCAACCTTCAACTGTCCGAGTTATTAGTCGACTTTTTCACAAGTAGCTGTCATTTGTCTCATTACCTAAAAGGTAGACTAGGGTCACTGATAAAGAGCAAGGAGTAATGTTTTTGTTTACGTGGCCGGTACGTCCCAATTACAGCTTTTGAGGTTCACACACCAGTGTTGCCTGCTCTGGCTAATCACAAAATAATGTAATGTTTAATGCTACAT
This sequence comes from Mantis religiosa, assembly GCA_030765055.1. Lineage (NCBI taxonomy): Eukaryota > Metazoa > Arthropoda > Insecta > Mantodea > Mantidae > Mantis > Mantis religiosa. Next base: position 8,999,824 of record CM060951.1, read on the forward strand.
AAAATTATATCTAACAGAACTTGGAAGCTGCGACACCAAAATTCGGACTAGTTAAGTTATAAACTACGAAATGGATATAATCGTTGGATGTCGTTTTAAAACAGCCTGTATACTGCCAATTATTTGGTTTATTTTTTCTGATACACTTCTGTTTGGAAGCCACTTGCCTGTTTTACATGTTGATCATAAGAAGAAAACTTTTCACATATATAGGGGTTACCCTTTCAGGACCTACAGGGAAGGTGCAAACACTCTCGATCACATAGGGAGCTCAGGATGGGTAAGGAGCTCGATGACAGGTATAAGAGTGACAGGGGTGGATGCAGAATGAGGACAAAATGAACAACGAATAAAATTATTTTCAGTGGAGCTTTTAAGACTAATGTATTCGTTTGTTTTCATTGCACTGAATTTGGTAGGAGCTGGGCAGGTAAAACGGGCAGACTGGCTATGATTTAACCAATAACCCGTATGCTGGGGTCTGCAGGACCCCGGCTATAATTGCATGCCACGTTAAACCTATTTTCTCCTCAGTGTGGCGCTGTGGCTGTTAGTACCTTTCAGGCAGTATGCTTTGAGTTGTTGAGCGTTATGTTTGTACACAGCACTAGCAGTTCTTTCTCTCCTTAGCAGTTTCAAGGTGACCCCACCATACTGGTAACATAAGTATATCATATCGTATTGGGGTATGTTTCAGCAGGAAATGTCAACAGCTTACGCAAACAAAATGCTTTATATTGCATGGAACTTGTTAATGAACTAAGGAAGAGGAACCCTACTTATGTGGGAACCTTAAAGAAAAACAAGAAAGAAATTCCAAAAGAGTTTTTGCCATCCAAAGCCAGGAAAACTAGATCTTCATTGTTTGGATTTGGGGACCATTTAACATTGGTCTCCTATGTACCAAAACCAAAACTGGCAGTGCTTTTAGTATCTTGGATGCACTACAGTGCTTCAGTGAACAAGGAAACAAAGAAACATGAGATAATCGAGTACTACAGCCACAAGGAATAGATACATTTGATCAAAAATGCATTGTTTACGCGAACAATAGACGCTGTAAAAGTTGCCTCTTGCTATTTTGTACACAATGCTCAACATTTCCATGGTGAATGAATTCGTCATATGTTTATCATTAGGATAAAACCATAAAATTGACGCTTCCAGTTCACCAAGTATCTGTCAAGGCAGCTAGTTGAACCACTTCTAGAAAAAAGGATGAGTATTCCACATCTCACTTGAGGGTTAAGAAATAACATTCTCAGCATGTTCAAATGCGAAATACCCAAGCAATTAGGAGTCATAAAAAAACGGATTAGATGTATAATGTGTCCTAGAACAAATGATATTTTAACTTGCAGTACACCAATACTGTGACTTTGTGGGTTCGTGAAATTAAAAGTCCAATTGCACAAACTCAAAATGTTTTTTATTTCCACCGAATTACAGTTGGAAGACTTGCCGATTACACAGAAATTCGTAATACATACAATTACAATTCGTCAGTTCGTCTGTCACAGGTCCACTGCACGCTCACAATTACGTACAACTCCTCTGATACACGTACACTGTCTTCCAGTCCGTTCGCTCACTCGGCGCTCCTCACGCTGCTCGCCAGGAACTAAACTGGCTCGCCAACTGCAGCCCGTTTTTATAGGAATATCGCTGTCTCTGGAAGTCTCGCATTTCAGTGAATCATCCCGAAGGTTCCAGACTGCAGGGGGCAAAGAGATGGCCAGTGATATTTTTCCAACCATCCCTTCGTTAGCGCTATAAGACAAATGGGTAGGCGTGACGAAATGCCTCCCGGCCCTCACCCAGCCACCAGTTGGACGCGCCTTCCAACAATTGGGTGACAATATGTAGCGAATGCACAGTAAGTATTTGTGAGGATTGCTTGTAAACTTCTACTGTGATTTTGTCCAACTGCTAAATTCATTTCATTTTAAACACTTTAATTAGTTACTATTTATCTTCAATTTTATATTTCAAACTTTGTTCCCAGAGTAAAACATATAATTTGATTCAAAATAGCTGATTCTAAAAACTAATAAATATTACATATATGGTAAAAAAGATCCTGTAGACATGCATGCAGAGACTTACAGTGTAGTTTATGTCTAAATAATCTCTAAATATGACGATTATTACATTTATGTTTAGGTTATTACAATTTATCATCCCTCATCTTCCACAATAGACAAAAATGAAATGGAGTCCTCCTGACCACACCGTACCATTTGTGTTACAAATACTGCACCATACTGGTTACGGGTTAAGTACAGAACGAAACTGCCCGGTGGCACCTCATACACTTGCTCCCCTTCCCTTGCAGGCCACAGATGCTATCGTGTGAGCCTTCCGTACGGTTCGGACTTAGTAAAAGCAAACATTTGCTCAAATTCTCTCATCGCAACAGTTGAATAAATTCTTTGAAGAACAACTGATGCTATTTGTTTAATTTCGAAACGGAGTTGGGTTCGCCCAGCGTAGTAGTTCATTTAGGAAATTAAATATGATCAGCCATGCAATATTGAAGAATATCTGGAGCGAGAGGCAGCGGGTTGAGTTTGAAACAATTTCCATTCCCGCTTTAAGAGCATTCTCGTTCATGGGCGAGGGATTAAAGATTCCCTCCCATTGTGAGGCGCCTGCCAGCTCTGAATCGAATAAAGATTGAAATCATGGAATGAAACGAAACACTTCAGCATTTTCCATCCGGCATGTAATCCGCGAAAAAAAGAAACAAAGAACCATTTTCCATTATCATGCTTCGATTTGAATTTGCATTTAGGGCAGGATTTCGACCGAGGTACATTCGCTACCAAAATGGACGCTGTAGCCAATCACCCGTACGGGAATAGGCTCTCCCAACGGTTGGCAATCTTGCTCATACGTGCTGCAACTATGAGATTTCTTTCTCCAGTTCCATGCATATTTGTTTCTGTACACGGATAATAAAACTGGAGCTCATTTACGCAAGACGACTACATTCATAACGCAATCTGATTCTGCATAATCTATTGTTATCATAATTTTTCCTCTTTCTACTTGATATAAATCGTTAACATCAGGTAGGGGGCCTTCAAATTCCTTTAATGATTATTGGATGGCTTAAAGGAAACGAACAGGAGAAAAGCCTAATGTCTGATTTCTCACATTCAAGCAGTGCGGCTGTTAGTAGTCACTAGAGCCCGGATTTCTAAGCAAAATATTTATAAATGCTAAACACCTTTTCGCTGTAATACGATCTTTACTTACTTTATGCTTTTTAATTAGATTAGGGTCGAATAGTGCATATTCCACAATTTTGCAATTTACAACTTTAGGCTACATTCATTTGTCTTTACCTAGTTGCTATCTTGTCTTACATGGCATCCTGGACTTCTGCTCTGTCAGGTAGCTCTTTCACTCCGTGTCTTCTTGTTACTTAATTAGTCTCTTTCTTTCCCTTATCTTCCTTTCTTATACTCCTTATATTTCTTGTCCATTTTTCTTTCACTTTCTGCAAGAACTCACCAACACTTCTTACCTTCATTTCCTCCCTCCACGTTTACATTTTCATAGCTACTATCCTCTTCTCTAATTTCTCCCATTTTTCCTAAACTTTTTCTCCACATTGCAACTTCTTCGCATTCTGTTACATAGTGTTCTATGCTTTCTTTCCCCCCACACAATTCACAAATTCCCTTTCCCCTACCTCGTATCCCTTTTGGAAATATTGCTCCTGTTCTCATCCAAGCTAACCCTTCTCTCTCTTGCCTATTGCAGTAATCTACATATGCTTCTGTTTCTTTTTATGATTTTAAAATTGTAATGGTTTTATATTTTCTAAACTTCTCCATATTTCCTCTCTTTTTATATCTTCTATTCTGTATTTTACCAATTAACACACATCGCATGTATTCCTTTCCCCTAATCTACATATATCTCCAATTCCTATTTTTCCACAATTCCTCCGAATGCTCGCAAGTAATCTGCTCTCAAACACCAGAAATATCTTATAAATATTTTTCTTCTTAGAAATGTTCTACTGTGTTAAAATCATAGCCTTTGTGCTGACGAAGTTAGAAATACCTTCATATGACTTGTTATATATAACTACACAAATTCAAAGGAGAAGAAGATGATGGTAAAATTCATATAGAATTCCCACAGATCGAGATATAAATCTACTTAGCTCTGAAGACTTCTTTTCAGATACTCATTTATTTGTGCAAACATTGTCCTCTTAATATTCACTATAGCTACTGCTTATCATCACATTTTGAAACAACAATTAAAGATTAAGTGATTTGTAAACAAATTGTTTAAAATTTGTCCTAAAACTGAATAAAGAATTACAATTATCCATACTCGCCATGGGAATTACTGGTAGAGCCATCTATGAGCAGAAAGAGGGGGTCAAAGCTGTATTAGTTTGGTTTTTATCCTCATGATGTTTAATATTTTTTTAGAAGGGAGAAAATCTTTTTATAAGCAGCAGCGCAAAATAAAACGTTTCCAAAATTGATTTCCAAAATTAATTTTTTAGATTAGATTTGCATGTTCGAAAATTTTACAATTTGCAACTTTACGCTACCTTGTTCTGCTTTGTCAGGTAGCTATTTACTTCCATATCTCCTTGATTACTTAATTAGTCCCTTTCTTCCCCCATCTTAGGTTCTTATATTTTTTACATTTCTGGCCCTTTTTCTTTTACCTTCTGTAAGTACTCACCAATGCTTCTTACTCTCTTTTCCTCCTTTCCTGTAAATATCTTTATAGCTACTATATTCTTCTCTACTTTGACCCATTTTTCCTCCCAAAACTTTTTTCTCCACATGGCAACCTCCTCGCATTCTGTTATATAGTGTTCTACGCTTTCTTTTCCCCCACACAATTCACAAATTCCCTTTGCCCTACCTCTTATCCCTTTTAGAAATATTGTTCCTGTTGTCATCCAAGCTAAACTTCCCTCTCTTGCATATTGCAATAATCTACATATGCCTCTCTTTTTATATGCTTGTAAAATTGTAATGGTTTCATAGTTTCTAAACTTTCCCATATATCCTCTCTTTCTATATCTTCTATTCTGTATTTTACCAATTTACCTACAAATTTTTTTCCACAATTCCTCCAAATGTTCGCAGATAATCTCCTCTGAAACACCAGAAATAGTTTACAGATATTTGTCTTCTTAGAAAAGTTCTACTGCTTTAAAATCATAGCTTTTGTGCTAAAGAGGTTAGAAATACGTCCATATGACTTGTTAATTATAACTGTACACAAATTCAAAGGAGAAGAAGATGATGGAAAGGTTCATACAGAATTCCAACAGATCGAGATATAAATCTACTTAGCTCTGAAGACTTCTCTTCAGATACTCATTTATTTGTGCAGACATTATCCTCTTAATATTCGCTATAACTACTGTTTATCATCACATTTTGAAACAACAATTAAATATTAAGTAACTTGTAAACAACCTATTTAGAGTTTTTCCTAAAACTGAATAAAGAATTGCAATTATCCATATTCGCTATGGGAATTACTGGTAGAGCCATCTATGAGCAGAAAGAGGGGGTCAAAGCTATATTAGTTTGTTTTTATCCTCGTGATTATTTATATAATGTTTCTCAAAAGAGAGAAAAGCTTTTTAAAAGCAGCAGCGCTAAATAAAGCATTTCCAAAATTCAGTTTTTAGATTAGATTTATTGTGGATATTCGAAAATTCTACAATTTGCAACTTTACGCTACCTTGTTGCTACCTTGTCTTACATGACACCCTGGTCTACTGTTCTGTCAGGTAACTCTTAACCTCCATGTCTCCTTGTTCCTTAATTAGTCTCTTTCTTCGCCTTCATCTTAGCTTCTTATATTCTTTACATTTATTGCCCATTTTTCTTTTAGCTTCTGCAAGATCTCACCAATACGTCTTACCTTCATTTCCTCCCTCCACGTTTACATTTTTATAGCTACTATCCTCTTCTCTAATTTCTCCCATTTTCCCTAACAAAAGCAATAGCGCCAAAATAAAAAATTTGCAAAACTTGATTTCCAAAATTAATTTTTTTAGATTAGATTTATTGTGCATATTCGAAAGTTTTACAAGTTACAACTTTAGGCTACATTCATTTGTGTTTACCTTGTTGCTACCCTGTCTTACATGACACCCTGGTCTTCTGCTCTGCCGGGTAACTCTTTACCTCGGTCTCCTTGTTACTTAATTAGTCCCTTTCTTTCCCTCACCTTCCTTTCTTATATTCTTTATATTTCTTGTCCATTTTTCTGTTACTTTCGGCAAGAACTCACCAACACTTCTTTTCCTCCTTTTCTACAAACATTTTTATAGCTACGATCATCTTCTATACTTTCTCCCAATTTTCCTCCCAAACCTTTCTTCTCCACATTACAACCACCTCGCATTCTGTTACATAGTGTTCTATGCTTTCTTTCCCCCCACTCAATTCACAAATTCCCTTTCCCCTACCTCTTATCCCTTTTGGAAATATTGCTCCGATTCTCATCCAAGCTAACCCTTCTCTCTCTTGCCTATTGCAGTAATCTACATATGCTTCTGTTTCTTTTTATATGCTTGTAAAATTGTAATGATTTCATATTTTCTAGACTTCCCCATATTTCCGCTCTTTTTATATCTTCTATTCTGTATTTTACCAATTAACACACATCACATGTATTCCTTTCCCCTAATCTACATATATCTCCAATTCCTATTTTTCCACAATTCCTCCGAATGCTCGCAAGTAATCTGCTCTCAAACACCAGAAATATCTTATAAATATTTTTCTTCTTAGAAATGTTCTACTGTGTTAAAATCATAGCCTTTGTGCTGACGAAGTTAGAAATACCTTCATATGACTTGTTATATATAACTGTACACAAATTCAAAGGAGAAGAAGATGATGGTAAAATTCATATAGAATTCCCACAGATCGAGATATAAATCTACTTAGCTCTGAAGACTTCTTTTCAGATACTCATTTATTTGTGCAGACATTGTCCTCTTAATATTCACTAGAGCTACTGCCTGTTATCACATTTTGAAACAACAATTAAATATTAAGTAATTTGTAAACAACTTATTTGCAATTTGTCCTAAAACTGAATAAAGAATTGCAATTATCTGTACTCGCCATGGGAATTACTGGTAGAGCCATCTATGAGCAGAAAGAGGGGGTCAAAGCTATATTAGTTTGTTTTTTATCCTCGTGATTATTAATATAATGTTTCTCAAAAGAGAGAAAAGCTTTTTAAAAGCAGCAGCGCTAAATAAAGCATTTCCAAAATTCAGTTTTTAGATTATATTAGATTTATTGTGGATATTCGAAAATTCTACAATTTGCAACTTTACGCTACCTTGTTGCTACCTTGTCTTACATGACACCCTAGTCTACTGTTCTGTCAGGTAACTCTTAACCTCCATGTCTCCTTGTTCCTTAATTAGTCTCTTTCTTCGCCTTCATCTTAGCTTCTTATATTCTTTACATTTATTCCCCATTTTTCTTTTAGCTTCTGCAAGATCTCACCAATACGTCTTACCTTCATTTCCTCCCTCCACGTTTACATTTTTATAGCTACTATCCTCTTCTCTAATTTCTCCCATTTTCCCTAACAAAAGCAGTAGCGCCAAAATAAAAAATTTGCAAAACTTGATTTCCAAAATTAATTTTTTTAGATTAGATTTATTGTGCATATTCGAAAGTTTTACAAGTTACAAATTTAGGCTACATTCATTTGTGTTTACCTTGTTGCTACCCTGTCTTACATGACACCCTGGTCTTCTGCTCTGCCGGGTAACTCTTTACCTCGGTCTCCTTGTTACTTAATTAGTCCCTTTCTTTCCCTCACCTTCCTTTCTTATATTCTTTATATTTCTTGTCCATTTTTCTTTTACTTTCTGCAAGAACTCACCAACACTTCTTTTCCTCCTTTTCTACAAACATTTTTATAGCTACGATCATCTTCTCTACTTTCTCCCAATTTTCCTCCCAAACCTTTTTTCTCCACATTACAACCTCCTCGCATTCTGTTACATAGTGTTCTATGCTTTCTATTCCCCCGCACAATTCACAAATTCCCTTTCCCCTACCTCCTATCCCTTTTGGAAATATTACTCCTGTTCTCATCCAAGATAGTCCTTTCCTCTCTTGCCTATTGCAATAATCTACATATGCCTCTCTTTTTAAATGCTTGTAAAATTGTAATGGTTTCATAGTTTCTAAACTTTCCCATAAATCCGCTCTTTTTATATCTTCTATTCTGTATTTTACCAATTTACCTTCCAATTTTTTTCCACAATTCCTCCAAATGTTCCCAAATAATCTCCTCTCAAACACCAGAAATATTTTATAAATATTTGTCTTCTTAGAAACGTTCTACTCCGTTAAGATCATAGCTTTTGTGCTGAAGTGGTTAGAAGTACTTTCAAATGAGTTGTGAATTATAACTGTATACAAATTCAGAGAAGAAAAGTGGTAGAAAAATTAATATAGAATTCACTCAGATCGAGGTATAAATCTACTTAGCTCAGAAGACTTCTTTTCAGACAGTCATTTATTTGTGCAGACATTTTCCTCTTAATATTCACTATAGCTACTGGCTGTTATCACATTTTGAAACAACAATTTAATATTAAGTAATTTGTAAACAACTTCTTTACAATTTGACCTAAAACTGAATAAAAAATTGCAATTATCTGCACTCGCCATGGGAATTACTGGTAGAGCCATCTATGAGCAGAAACAGGAGGTCCAAACGCTACCAATTTGGCTGTTCTCCTGATGACTATTAATGTAATATGTTTTTCAGAAAAGAGAAAAGCTTTAACAAAATCAGAAACGCCAAAATAAAAAATTTGCAAAACTTGATTTCCAAAATTCATGTTTTTTAGATTAGATTAGATTTATTGTGCATATTCGAAAGTTTTACAAGTTACAACTTTAGGCTACATTCATTTGTGTTTACCTTGTAGCTACCCTGTCTTACATGACACCCTGGTCTTCTGCTCTGCCGGGTAACTGTTTACCTCGGTCTCCTTGTTACTTAATTAGTCCCTTTCTTTCCCTCATCTTTCTTTCTTATACTCTTTATATTTCTTGCCCATTTTTCTTTAACTTTCTGCAAGTACTCACCAACACTTCTTACCTGCTTTTCATCCTTTTCTATTAACATTTTTATAGCTACGATCATCTTCTCTACTTTCTCCCACTTTTCCTCCCAAACCTCTTTTCTCCCCATTGTGACCTCCTCGCATTATATTAGTGTTCTATGCTTTCTTTTCCCCCACACAATTCACTAATTCCCTTTTCCCTACCTCCTATCCCTTTTGGAAATTTTGTTCCTGTTGTCATCCAAGTTAGCCCTTCTCTCTCTTGCCTATTGCAGCAATCTACATATGCTTCTCTTTCTTTTTATTTGTTTGTAAAATTGTAACGGTTTCATATTTTGCAGACTTCCCGATATTTCCCCTCTTTTTATATCTTCTATTCTGTATTTTACCAATTTACTCACATCGCATGTTATCATTTCCCCCAATCTCCAATTCATTTTTTCTCCACAATTCCTCCGAGTGTTCGCAGATAATCCCCTCTCAAACACCAGAAATAGTTCACAAATATTTGTCTTCTTAGAAACGTTCTACTGCGTTAAAATCATAGCTTTTGTGCTAAAGAGGTTAGAAATACTTTCATATGACTCGTTAATTATAACTGTACACAAATTCAGAGAGGAAGAATTTAATGGAAAGGTTCATATACAATTCCCGCCGATCCAGGTGTAAATCTACTTAGCTCAGAGGATTTCTTTTCAGACACTCATTTATTTGTGCAAAAATTATCCTCTTAATATTCGCTATAGCTACTGCTTATTATCACATTCTGAAACAACAATGAAATACTAAGTAAGCTGTAAAAAACTTATTTAAAATTTATCCTAAAACTGAATAAAGAATAGCAATTATCGACACTCGCCATGGGAGTTACTGGTAGAGCCATCTATGAGCAGAAAGCGGAGGTCAAAATGGTAATACTTTGGTTGCTCTCCTGATGACTATTAATGTAATATGTCATTCAGAAGAGAGAAAAGCTTTCACAAAAGCAGCAGCGCAAAAATAAAACATTTCCAAAATTTGATTTCCAAAAATTTATTTAGATTAGATTAGATTTATTGTGCGTATTCGAAAATTTTACAATAAACAAATTTAGGCTACATTCATTTGCCTTTACTTTGTTGCTACCTTCTCTTACATGACAGCCTGGTAATCTGCACTGTGGGGCAGCTCTTAACCTCCATGTCTCGTTGCTACTTAATTAGACCCTTTCTTCCCCTCATCTTCCTTTCTTAGACTCTTTATATTTCTTGCCATTTTTCTTTTACTTTTGGAAAGATCTCACCAATATTCCTTACCTTTTTTCCTCCTTTTCTGTTAACAGTTTTAGAGCAACTATCCTCTTCTCTGCTCCCCCCCCCCCCCAAGGTCCTACTTCGGTAGGTACGGGTTTGGCGCACCCGGGGACCCGAGCCAACAGTCTCCCTCGTGAGGGCTCCTCTTCGTGGTTGAGGGAGACTGTCAACAGGCCCACCCACGTGTAGGCCGTGCGTGGAGACCCGTGAAGAAGGTTTTTAGATTCTTGTCTGGTTTAGAGTTTAGGATTTAGTGAACGAAATTTTTAGTAGGTTTTGAATGATGTGTTTTATGTACGTGTATTTTTAATAGCTTTTGTTACACTTTAGAAAGTGTTATATCTGGCTTTTGCCCTGACTAGTGTTTTAAAGGGCGCTGAGGACCGCCGTAGTTGAGCGCCCTTATGTATAAATATCATATATATATATATATACACACTCCTGGAAATTGAAATAAGAACACCGTGAATTCATTGTCCCAGGAAGGGGAAACTTTATTGACACATTCCTGGGGTCAGATACATCACATGATCACACTGACAGAACCATAAGCACATAGACACAGGCAACAGAGCATGCACAATGTTGGCACCAGTACCGTGTATATCCACCTTTCGCAGCAATGCAGGCTGCTATTCTCCCATGGAGACGATCGTAGAGATGCTGGATGTAGTCCTGTGGAACGGCTTGCCATGCCATTTCCAGCTGGCGCCTTAGTTGGACCAGCGTTCGTGCTGGACGTGCAGACCGCGTGAGACGACGTTTCGTCAAGTCCCAAACATGCTGAATGGGGGGCAGGTCCGGAGATCTTGCTGGCCAGGGTAGTTGACTTACACCTTCTAGAGCACGTTGGGTGGCACGGGATACATGCGGACGTGCATTGTCCTGTTGGAACAGCAAGTTTCCTTGCCGGTCTAGGAATGGTAGAACGATGTGTTCGATGACGGTTGGATGTACCGTGCACTATTCAGTGTCCCCTCGACGATCACCAGAGGTGTACGGCCAGTGTAAGAGATCGCTCCCCACACCATGATGCCCTGTGTGCCTCGGTCGTATGCAGTCCTGATTGTGGCACTCACCTGCACGGCGCCAAACACGCATACGACCATCATTGACACCAAGGCAGAAGCGACTCTCATCGCTGAAGACGACGCGACTCCATTCCTCCCTCCATTCACGCCTGTCGCGACACCACTGGAAGCGGGCTGCACGATGTTGGGGCGTGAGCGGAAGACGGCCTAACGGTGCGCGGGACCGTAGTCCAGCTTCATGGAGACGGTTGCGAATGATCCTTGCCGATACCCCAGGAGCAACAGTGTCCCTAATTTGCTGGGAAGTGGCGGTGCGGTCCCCTACGGCACTGCGTAGGATCCGACGGTCTTGGCGTGCATCCGTGCGTCGCTGCGGTCCGGTCCCAGGTCGACGGGCACGTGCACCTTCCGCCGACCACTGGCGACAACATCGATGTACCGTGGAGACCTCATGCCCCACGTGTTGAGCAATTCGGCAGTACGTCCACCCGGCCTCCCGCATGCCCACCATACGCCCTCGCTCAAAGTCCGTCAACTGCACATACGGTTCACGTCCATGCTGTCGCGGCATGCTACCAGTGCTAAAGACTTCGATGGAGCTCCGTATGCCACGGCAAACTGGCTGACACTGACGGCGGCGGTGCCCAAATGCTGCGCAGCTAGCGCCATTCGACGGCCAACACCGCGGTTCCTGGTGTGTCCGCTGTGCCGTGCGTGTGATCATTGCTTGTACAGCCCTGTCGCAGTGTCCGGAGCAAGTATGGTGGGTCTGACACACCGGCGTCAATGTGTTCTTATTTCCATTTCCAGGAGTGTATATATATATATATATAAATTCTCTGCTTTCTCCCATTTTTCCCCCTAAACCTTTCTTTTATTTTTCTCCACATTCAACCTCCTCGCATTCTGTTACATAGTGTTCTATGCTTTCTTTCCTCCCAAAAATCATAAATTCCCTTTTTCCTTCCTCATATCCCTGTTATAAAGATTGTTTCCGTTCTCATCCAAGCTAACCCTTCTCTCTCTTGCCCATTGCAATAATCTACATATGCTTCTCGTCCCCAATATTTATTTATTTGTCTGTAAAAATGTAATGATTTCATATTTTCTAAACTTCTCCATATCTTCTGTCTTTCTATATCTTCTATTCTGCATTTTAAAGTCTGTACATATGTAAATTTCGGGGTCCCTGCCCTCTGAGCCGTCATGGCTCCTTGGGACAGACGCCCTCCCAGCCTGCCCTCCTTGGACAGCCGCCCAGCCAAATAAGAAAATGGAAAATAAAATTTTATCTTCACTAGCGAGAAGTAGACGAAATTCGTAATTAGATATAAGAATGGTTAATAGTAAAAGAGTAGAGATATATAGCGTACGGCCTTTATTTGCAGTGTCTTATGTGATATTAAATTATTTTAATCACACTTGGACTTCAGCAAAATATTAGAAACATCAATAAGGATGCTCAAGCCTTCTACAATGTAACTATTTTGTTTTCCTGCAAATCATAAACAAAAGCGCTGCTATATTTAATCTGTCTGGAGAAGGCGTGTGTTCTGCCATTTTGGACTGAAATATTCCAATGTTCCTGCTTCCCTCTGCCTTGCTTCTAATTTTCCCCGCCAAGGAATCGTTCTTCCAAGTCGAGGTGGGAGTGGTACATACCGTGGAAATCTTCTCCGTCTTTCTCAGGAGAGAACAAGATCATTAAAGGGACTCAAGTGCACAATACAATAACCCGGCCTTACAATAGACTTGGTCTGATTACTGCTAGTGCGTCCGCAGACGTAACAATAGCTGTAAGTGTTGGACCCTGCAGCATCTAAGTACCAGACTGTGGAAGGCATTATTGCGCTCTTGTACTCTGGGGAATTGCTCATAAATTAAGGAAGACGTTCTCCAACTGGAAGGGGTAATTGCATTGATACCGGAACTATTGTTTGCTAAGATTGCAATTTTTTGCAATAATTGTTATCCTTCAAAACAATGCCAGCCTCAGAAATGCAGTTGGTGAAGGAATTATTGATATAACCGTATAGACAGTCTGATGATGTTGATGATGACGATGAGTATAAGGTCGCTCAACTACAGAGGTCATCAGCGCCCTTTTTAAAACAAACTGGTCATGGCAAAAGCCATATATATTCCTCTAAAACACTATAAATATGTCAATAGACTTACAAAAAATACATACACGTAAAAAAACTATAAAAACAAAAGCAATAAAATCTAAAAATCCATAAATTCTATTCGCTAAATCCTAAAATCTAATCTAGAAAAGAATATAAAAACCTTCTCCACTACTGCGTTATTGTCCGCTAGCATTTCTGCAAAGCTGGCTGGCAGCTGCAGAGACGTCCTAAGGTCTGCTAGGTGAAAACACTCTAGCAGCACGTGTCGTACAGATAACATTTCATTGCAAAACGGACACAGTGGAGAAGGCTCCTTTTTAAAAAGAAAACTATGAGTAAAAAAGCAGTGCCCAATTCGTAACCGAGCCAAAGTCACCTCCTCACGACGAGATGACCGACAGGAGGTAACCCAGGGAATCGGAAGTTCTTTGACAGATCTAAGTTTATTATTGCGGAGAGCGGACCACTCTTCCTGCCAGCAGGTTTGCACAGCTCTCCGCAATACGACCCTAAAATCTTCCGATGTCACACATAGTACTCGAACCCTGGGCTTCATGGTAGCCGTCTTGGCTGCCGAATCCGCCATTTCATTCCCCCGCACGCCTACGTGACCAGGGATCCATGCACACACAACGTTAACGCCAGAAGCGTATAAAACGTGGAGGGCATCCTGTATACGCTGCTCAATAGGGTGGTAGTTGTACAGCTGCCGTAGGCTGAGAAGTGCACTGAGGGAATCACTTAGGATTAAGCAGTTCCCCAACTTTCGTCGATGTATGTGTAAAATGGCCCGGTATATTGCATAAAGCTCTGCAGTAAAAATGGAAGTGCTAGTGCGGAATTCGAAAGTATACGGTTCGGTTCCACACACGTAAGCACAACCAACACCATTTGAGTTCTTGGAGCCATCAGTATAAATTACAAAATGGTCCTCATATCGCGATAAAAATTCTAAAAAACATGTAGATTTTTCATATTTAGTCATGCCCAGATCAACGTGGGACGCTCTGCACAACCAAGGAGGTTATGTCCTCTCCCCCCTAGGATACATCTTGGGCATTTCAGTATCAAGTTGTCTAAGGAGCTCCCGGAAACGAAAACCAGGTGGCTTTGGTTTAATAGAAGTGTTCCTATAATGCACGTCCATGAAGGTATTAAAGAATGGCTTAAACGTTGGATGTGTGGGCATTTTATTAAGTCCACAGCCATAATTTGCCAATAACATGTTGCGCCTGTACTGCAGAGGAGGTTCTGCAGACTCAGCATACAGGCTTATAACTCGGCTCGTTGGAAATGCCCCAACTGCTATACGTATGCCACAATTATGGACTGTGTCTGCCTTGAGCAACAATTCACAATCTATCGCTACCATTCTCGAACTCTTACGACTCCCTTAGAGCTCTGAAATAACCACAACTGTACACGCATTAATCATATTTTAGTTATTATTTATGTTATGTTTCAAGCTTCCAAAAATTATTTAATAAAAGGCACTGGCATTCAGTATTCATATAATGATAATATTTGAGTTTGCATGCTACGTACAACAGTTAGGGGAAGTGCTGTATGCCACACGGAAACTATGTAAGGATATTTGGCCAGAAATACGTATTTGGAACCCGCTGAGTCTAGGAAAACCGATTTTACGAAAACAGTGCCTCTGTGTGTATGCGTGTGTATTTCTGTTTGTCTGTCTGAATTTTATCAATAAAATAAGCTGCTGCAGAAGTGATTTTACCGGTAATTTTCTTGTAGTTGCACGAGAAATTGTGGGAATATAGTGAGATAAAGGTGATACTCAAACGTTTTATGCAAGACCAAGAGATAGAGAAAATGAATAAGGATCTCCCATTCACAGACGTGAAAAGATGCTGAAACAAGTAAGGATACATTGACCTTAAAGTTACCGTTCAACTTTTAGTTTAAGCGAAAACCTCCAAAGTTAACCCATATCGTACGATTGAATGAATCGGTCCTCAAATGACTACAGGGTACATAGCGCTTAAAGTTACCAGACATTCATGTTTAAGCATAAGAGAAATTCTCCATGTTTAGGTCATATCGGACGATGAATGAAATGATGTTCAAATGAGTACAAGATACATAGAGCTTAGAGTTACCAGACAATCATCTTTCAGGATCAGAGAAAACCTCCAATGTTAAGTCATATCGGACGATGAATGAAATGATGTTGATATGAGTACACGGTACATAAATATTCGAGTTACCAGACATTCATCATACAGGTTAAGGGAAACCTTCAACGTTAAGTAATATCGGACGATGAATGAAATTGTGTTTAAAGGAGTACTGGGTACATAGAGCTTAGGGTTATCAGGCATCCCTCTTTCAGGATATGGGAAAACCTCCAGCATTGTCAAATAGTACGATCTATGTAATGATATTCAAATGAGCACAGGGTACATAGAGCTTAGAGTTACCAGACATTCCTCTTTCAGGATAACAGAAAACCTCCAACCTTAAGTCATATCGGACGATGAATGAAATGACGTTCAAAGGAGTGCAGGGTACATAGAGCTTAGAGTTACCAGAACTTCCTCTTTCAGGATAAGGAAACCTCCAACGTTATGCCATATCGGACGATTGAATGCAATGATACACAAATAAGGACAGGGTACACAGAGCTTAGAGCTACTAGCCATGCCTCTTCCAGAATAAGGGAAAATATGCAATATTAAGTCATATCGGACGAGGAATGAAAAGACATTCAAAGGAGTACAGGGTTCACAGAGCTTATAGTTACCAGACCTTCCCCTATCAGGATAAGGGAAAACAACTAACGTTATGTCAAAACGGATGATTGAAAGAAATTATGTTCTAATAAGTACAGGGTACATAGAGCTTAGAGTTACCCGACATTCATCATTCAGGATAAGAGAAAACCTCCAACGTTAAGTCATATCGGACGATGAATGAAATGATGTTCAAATGAGTACAGGGTACATAGAGCTTAGTGTTACCAGACATTCATCTTTCAGGATAAGAGAAAACCTCCAACGTAAAGACATATCGGACGATGAATGAAATGATGTTCAAATGAGTACAGGGTACATAGAGCTTAGTGTTACCAGACATTCATCTTTCAGGATAAGAGAAAACCTCCAACGTAAAGTCATATCGGACGATGAATGAAATGATGTTTAAATAAGTACCGGGTACATAGAGCTTATAGTTACCAGACCTTCCTCTTTCAGGATAAGGGAAAACAACCAACGTTATGTCATAACGGATGATTGAATGAAATTATGTTTAAATAAGTACAGGGTACATAGAGCTTAGGGTTACCGGACATTTATCATTCAGGATAAGAGAAAACCTCCAACGTTAAGTCATATCGGACGATGAATGAAGTGATGTTCCAATAAGTACAGGGTACATAGAGCTTAGAGTTACCAGACATTCATCATACAGTTTAAGAGAAAATCTCCAACGTTAAGTCATATCGGACGATGAATGAAGTGATGTTCCAATAAGTGCAAGGTACATAGAGCTTAGAGTTACTAGACATTCCTCTTTCAGGATCAGAGAAAACCTCCAACGTTACGTTATATCGGACGATTGAATGAAATGATGTTCATATAAGTACAGGACACATAGAGCTTAGAGTTACCAGACATGCCTCTTTCAAAATAAGGGAAAATAACCAACGCTAAGTCATATCGGACGATGAATGAAATGATGTTCAAAGGCGTACAGGGTACCTCGGGCTTACAGTTACCAGACCTTCCTCTTTCAGTAAAAGAGGAAACCTCCAACGTTAAGTCATATTGGACGATTGAATGCAATGATGCTCATATAAGTACAGGACACATAGAGCTTAGAGTTACCAGACATGCCTCTTTCAAAATAAGGGAAAATAACCAACGCTAAGTCATATCGGCCGATTAATGAAATTATGTTCAAAGGAGTACAGGGTACATAGGGCTTAGAGTTGCCAGACATTCCTCTTCCAGAAAAAGGGAAAATAACCAATGTTAAGTCATATCGGACGATGAATGAAATTACGTTCAAAGGAGTACAGGGTAAATAGAGCTTAGAGTTACCAGACATTCATATTTCAGGATAAGAGAAAGCCTACAACGTTAAGTTATATCGGACGATAAGTGAAATGACGTTCAAACGAGTACAGGGTACATAGAGCTTAGGGTTACCAGAGCTTCCTCTCTCAGGATAAGAGAAAACCTTTCAGACTGTGAATGAAATGATGTTTAAATGATCCCACGGTTCATATAGCTTAGATATATCAGACATTCATCTTTATCGAGAAGAGAAAACCTCCAGCATTGTCAAATTGTACCATGGATGGAAAATGTTCAAATGAGTATAAAAGCTTAGAGTTATCAGACATTTATCTTTCAGAATATGGGAGAGCTCCGGAAAAGCTCCTGTACTTAAGGCAGACTTAGTGCTACCTACGTTACAGGTAGACTTAAATCATTACCTTAGGGACATGCTACTCTACATACTGCTACGTCATTGGCTAAAAGTGCCGTTACCAGTTACTTTTAAAATATCACACGATGTTGCAGCAAAGCCTGGGAATTCGCCAAGTCAGTGACGGGGATACTAACAGTCACACTCCGGGATTATAAGGCATCCACTGAATTAAATCCATAAAAGGGTGTGTTAGAAGAAGCTAAGGAAGATAAACTAATATCCAATATCTTAACCACCTGATGAAGAATGAACCCTTCTAGGGAATAGTCTGAGACTTCCGTGCCCTTAGTATCCGCGCTGAGGCACATCGTTTTAAATTAAATTCCTTCTTCTTAATAATTTAGTAATTGCTGTCATCCAAACTGCTATGTCGGAACTTGCGCCTCTCAGCCTTTGAAAAATCATGCAGTAGGAAGCTCTTTTAGCCTAAAGCAGAGCTATGTTCAAGTTATGGAGCTTATTTATTTTCTCTTTGTCGAAGAATTTCTCCGTGCCCAACCTCTGCAACATATTTGCGTACCTCCGAAGTGTACGGCATGAACCTTCAGATAACAAAACATCTCAAGGTATCTGGGCGGATTATCTCAAGCGTTTTCTTTTGTTGCCGTGTATGGAAGGTCGGAGTTTGCATACTGTAGCCGGCCTAGCTGACACATGGGTTTTATAGGGTTTTCGCGGGTCACCACGTGAATGCTGGGCGGGATGCTTACATCCCTGGAATTTCGAGTCCCATCAATTCATCTCCAATGTCACTTCATACCGTCTCTCATATCCGTCCACTTCAGGTGCGGTGGTGTGAGCTCTGCGGACCATTAGCACTCGTGGTATAGTACAGCAACGCAAAGAAAATCCCTGTAAAATAAATGTGTAGTATTTAACGCCCGCTTTTACTACATACGGCACCGCAGGCGATGACACTGATGATACATGAGATGAAGATGGAGCAACGGTGGAATGAGATGGCGGGGGGAAACCGGAGATCCCGGAGAAAACCCGCCCCAGCGCCGTGTTGTCCACCACAAATCTCACTTTACGGTCGCCTGGGATCGAACCCGGGCCGCCTTGGTGAGAGCCAAGCGGTCTAACCACTGAGCCACGTCGTGGCCGCAAATCCCTGTAAGGAATGTGCTGTGGGACAAGGACAGCGAATGTTTGTGGCAGAGAAGGCTTGCTATAAAAGGAGCAGACCGTTAAAAA
This sequence comes from Mantis religiosa, assembly GCA_030765055.1. Lineage (NCBI taxonomy): Eukaryota > Metazoa > Arthropoda > Insecta > Mantodea > Mantidae > Mantis > Mantis religiosa. The sequence continues at coordinate 9,019,043 of CM060951.1, forward strand.
ACATGTGCCCTATTCACTCTGTACATTAAAGACGAGAAGATTCATTCACAAAAGTAGAAGCAGTCAAAAAGTTTTTGAATGGTCTGTAACTGTACTGAAATGGGTTGTCATAAACCTGTCCAGGGAGGGTTTAGGGACCTTCGGCCACCCCCTGTGTCTTATCACTCGGAGACCTTCTCTCCTGTGGAGCAGCATACCTCTGACATTACAAGAGGAACCTCGGGCCAATCATTCGATCCCCTCCCTGATTGGGAGTTGTCCGGATTGCGTTGGACTCGAGGGTGCGGTGTGCTCCCGTTACCCGTGGGAAATCGGGTATCTCCGGCCATGCTTCAGCCGCCTGGAAGGGCAGAGGGTTGCCTAAGAAATCCCTGGTACAAGCCTGCAGACCTAGTAGGTGTGCTAGATCACCATAGGGCCCTACAGAGGTTGATCGGTAGTCTTCCCTGCGGGGTTGACGCAGGTATGTGGCATATCCACTTCCACCCGTCTTGCCGTTGTTATCGATGAGGGGGGCGGGGTTAGATTCAAGGTATTGCCCCAAGGAAAGATCCCTGGAGTTTTCCATCGCTCCCGGGATGATGGAGGCGTCTTCGGACTTTCGGGTAGTCTTCGAGACAACTTCCGGTGGTCTCTTTCAGGATATAAGTGACTGCGGGAGCCTCTGCATTACATGGCATGATTATATACTCCTGGTAAACACTGCATTCTCCGTATGAACAGTCTCCGATCCTCGGGTCGACGCGGAGTCCAGTAGTATGGATCCTCTGCACTGTAGTGCCTCCTCTGTCTCCTCCACCTCATCCTCACTCCCGGGGATGCCCCACTTGGAGCACGGGTAAAATACATCAAGACAGTTCACAGTGCCGAAACGCCACCGGAGGAATCTGTCTTTATTCCACCTGTTACAGGGAAGCAGCTTTGAAAATACAAATGGCTTCAAAACTGCCTCTAACTCTGTACCCACTTAGCCATATACATGCAGCCTCTTTCAGTAGCTATGACTGTTCTCAGCATCCGAGCTTTACTGATGTTGGATCTCGCCATCGCGTTAGTTAACCGGACATGTTGCTTTGTTATTTTCAGCCACCGTCAACTTTCGATGCGCAACTCTTGGAATTGCTAGTTTCATCTGCAGAGGGAGCTGGAGGACTGACAGTTGATTGGCACTACTACCGGGGGTCCCGGTAGGAGAGGCGATCCATCCCCTTCAGCTGCCGTGGTGCGGCCGCTGCGGATCCTTAGAACTCGTGGTACCTCTGACGTTACTAGAGGAAGCTCGGGCCGAACATCTGAGCCCCTCCCTGATTAAATTCCAGATTAGTTAAATTAATTTAATTAACTAAATTAAATTTCCAGATTATATTCCCATCTTTTTTCTATTATCTGTTTAACTGTAAAGGTAGCATCTGTACAGGATCGTCCATTTCTAAAACAATTTTGTTCTTCTACCAGTAGAACATCTGTAATGGTTTGTAACATTTTACTTAAGATTCTTGCATATAATTTATATCCTGTGTTTAAAATACTTATTCCCCTATAATTCTCATATCTGTTTCGAGCATCGTTCTTAAAAATAGATATAATTCGAGCATGTGTCCAGGATCTTGGGATTTGGGATCCATTTCAGCAACTATTAATTAATTTAAAAATTCTTTGATTTAGTATCGGTCCACCATATTTCAATAATTCTACATTTATTAAATCTTCTCCTGTGACCTTCCTATTCTTCATTTCTTTTAATGCCGTTTCTAATTTTTCTAAAGTCATTGGATCTATATTTACGCATATAAGGTCATCATTAATTTCTTTTGTTTCACTATTATTAAGTTTATGAACAGGGCAGTTTTAAACATCAATATACATTTAAATTTGTATTTGATATAGATGTGGTACAAAAGACCAGCATTAGGTTGGACCTCAAAGGATAATAATCCATCCTGTAGTCGGGTTCTGGCGCGGGTAATCGATTTGCGAGACGGAAGGGTAGTGTTAGAAACAAACGCCAAGCGGTGCTTCAGACCTAAGTATGTATGTCTGTTTTCAGGTAGGTGAGACAAAGGCAATTTCCTGCTATTCGGTTTAGCAGCTGTCCAAAACAAGCACTTACTTGTTCTTGTGTTACGTATTCCTCTCTCAGCGGCATTCATTTGCTGCCTTCCTCCTTCTGATACTATAGCTGTATCTTTATAATACTATTAAATAATCCAGAAATGCTATTAAAAGAAAATAGTTTTTCGAGGGTCGGCTTCATATACAGTTGGCACCACTGGGCCAGTTTGTCGGATAGCATCATATAGATTAACTATAGACTAGCTCGTATCCATAGTTACAAGTCAAGAGGTTGTTATTTATTTTACGTGGGTTGGCTGCTAAGTACCGGGCGTCACATAGAGATAGCGCCACTGGGATAGCATCATGTAGTTTAACTCTAGACTAGAACTTGCCGTATGCTGCTTTCAAAGCCCTATCGGCAGCATGGATAACACTGTTGGTTCACCCGTTTAACAGTCCACTGCTATTACCTCATTTCCCAGCTGCATGGAAACACGCTGGGATTATTACCCTTTCTATGCCATGAAAGGACCCCAAGCATATCAACAGCCACCGGCCCATCAGTCTGCTGGCGGCAATTAAAAAATTCTTAGAGAAGGTGCTACAGGCCCGCCTTTAACATCTGCTGGATCAGCACAGTGTACTGTTAATTGATGGAAATTAATCATTTCTCCACACCGGCCGTATATAGGCTAAGATATTTGATAGAGTTAACATGAAAAATTCAATGCCATAGCCGGGATTTGAACCACGGATCTCCTGGATTCCGTCCAGTCGCTCCTTAACCTTTGAGCTACCATGGCCAACGTGCCTTCCTGACATTAAATTCTCCAGTTGACACGTATAATTTCCCCGGTAGACCACTAGGGGCTCTCGCATCCGAGATACACCTTTTGTGGTGCACTTAAGTCCCAGGCTTCATCATTTAGCTCTTATTATTTTAGTTAATTGATGGAAATTAATCATTTCTCCACACTAGTCGTATATAGGCTAAGGTTTTTTATATATAGAGTCAACATGAAAAATTCAATGCCATGGCCAGGATTTGAACCACGGATCTCCTTTTTTCCGTCCAGTCGCTCTTAACCTTTGAGCTACCATGGTCAACGTGCCTGCCTGACATCAAATTCTCCAGTTGACTCGTATAATTTCCCCGGTAGACCACTAGGGGCTCTCGCATCCGAGATACACCTTTTGTGGTGCACTTAAGTCCCAGGCTTCATTATTTAACTCTTATTATTTTAGTTAATTGGTGGAAATTAATCATTTCTCCACACTAGCCGTATATAGGCTCAGATATTTGATGCATAGAGTCAACATGAAAAAATTCATGCCATGGCCGGGATTTGAACCACGGATCTCCTGGTTTCCGGCCAGTCGCTCTTAACCTTTGAGCTACCAAAATTCCGACGTCAGCACTCAACCTCTCACGAGTTACTTCGCCTCGTGGACGATGTTATACGCGGGTTTAACAACCGGTACTACGTTAAACCACTATTCGTTAACATCTCCCGAGCATTGGAATTGGTATGGCATGATGGCCTGATCCATCGTCTCATCCACTAAAATATCCCAGCATACCTAATACACCTCATCAACACCTACCTGAGAAACCCTTCCTTCGTCGTTGCTAGGGATGACCTCCATTCTCAGCCCTCTGGCAGTGTCCTTGGTCCCCAGCAGCAGACCAGCAGAAGAGTATAGTCGTCCAGGTTTACCTGGACGGAGTGTTTGTTGCCCGGCACCTAGCCGCTTACTACGTCCTTATCTGAGCAGTATAAAAGAATCATCTTTTGTCTCAGGCGGTTGTTTTCGGCATTGGTATATCTAGCCTTATGCGCGCTGTCGCCCCGTGGGGCGTTATGCGCCCAGTGCTGGCTGCTCTCTTCCGCCTGCCTGGCAGGCATTTGAGCACAGTCCGCTTAACAGGCTAGATGGAAAGGAAAGGGTTTAGGTATTGGACTTACCAAGCCCATTTCTGGGCTTGGGGGGTTGAAGTCAGAGGAATGTGGCCCTGTTCAGTTCTAGTTACCCAAAGCATCTTTGGGCGACCGGTAGCTCGGTCGGCGGCGAGGAGCCCTGTGGTCGTAATGGCCAAGGGTGTTCACCAGGATGTTTGGCTGGGAGCCCAGCTTATCGTAGATGGTGCGGGATCTCTCCCGCACCACCTCCACGATGTACGGGAACCCGGAGTAGGTATGAAGGATGTGGGACGGGAATCTACGCCCGGTATCGTAGATCATGCGCAATGCCCTTTTCTGGACGCGATGTAGTCTGCGAATAGTGGTGGGAGCCGCTGATCCCCAGACTTCGCAGCCGTACAGAATCAGGGGCGGTATAATCGTCCGATACAGGCGTAGTTTGAGGTGCGTTGGCATGGTGGATTTAAGAATTGGATACAACTGCCTTAGTGCTGCATGCCCTTGTCCGGCTTTGACCCGGACGTGAGGTGCGTAGGTAAGACCGCGATCAAGGTGGACGCCAAGGTATTTGGCAGTGGGAACCCAAAGGATTTGCCTCTGGCTCAACCTCAGCGACCAATCCGGTCGCCCAGCTCGGACCTTAGCCAGGAGAAGAGCAGAGCTCTTCTCGGGGCTAATGGCCATCCTCCACTTCTCACTCCAACGGCCAATGGCTCGGAGCTGGCGCTGCAGCGGAGGATGACAATATCTTAGGTTTTTGTTACGTGCCATTATGAGGACGTCGTCAGCATATTAGCACGTAACAATCTGTGGTTCTAAGGGTAAATCAGACATGTAGGCCGCAAAGAGTAACGGGGACAGTACACTGCCCTCTGGGACTCCCGCGGCTATGGGTCGATCCTTGGTCCCCTTTGGTCCCCTATTATATCCCAACCAATATAAATACCCTCCATACCCTAATAGGCTGTAACCTTTACCTGTTCGCCGATGATACCGCATTAACAGTCTCATCTAAGCGACATGTAAATGCAGTAACCAAGGCACAGCGTTACGCTGATATGCTATCTCCCTGCTTCATCACTTGGCGCCTGAAGTTAAATGCAACTAAATCTTAGGCAGTCATATTCACCCGCCGCACTCCACAAGATGTACCCAATCTCCGCCTGGCTGGAGAAGTACAATGGTCCACGGAGGCTACATATCTCGGAGTAACCCTGGATTGGTTACAGTGTCAAATAAAGTGTTCAGAATGATGGCCATGCTGAATCCTATGTATAATAGGACATCGACAATGAACCTGCATAACAAATTGCTCATTTACAAGCAAATACTACACCCTGCACTTACCTATGCTTGCACAGTCTGGGGAGTTGTAGCAAAATCCCATCTCCACAAACTCCAAGTCCTTCTAAACCGCTACCTTCGGATAGCAACAGGTTCCGATTGGTACATCCCTAACGATTATATCCATGCAGATCTTTCGTTCCCAAAAATCCTATCCCATGGGTTTTCTAACATGCTCCCTTCTAGCTTCAACAGTCTCATCCGCGGTCTGGGGGAGTATGACCTCGAGCCCTGTGAAACCTACAAGCGACCCAGATTAATGCTAGCACCACCATAGGTCCCTACAGAACATTCTGAGGTATCTATTTACACTTCAAATACCTAACAACCTAATTATATAATTAAAACCATCACCTATTCACCACCATCTACCTACCGTCATATCGTCAAAACCCACCACCATGCCAGTAAGGGACAAGGTCCCGAAATAGCAAAATGTCTAAGGCCCCTCCTCTGAGAAGGAGGTTCAACGTTCAACGACACCACTGCTGCTGCTCTAGACTAGCTCGTATCCATCGTTACAGACAGTAACTTGTTTATTTTTTGAATGACTGTATTATAAACAAAACAAGTTTAAAAGTTTCACGAAGATGAAGGATTTGGAAAAACGAGCAGTGATTACTTCCGTTTGAAACGTTTAACGCCTAAAGAAATAAAATATAAAGTGTACAGTACAGTAAAAGCCCCTGCAAGTTCATATATAATGATTTAAAGGTGAGTTACCGAGTTTAGAATGGGATGTACGACTACTAGCGATGAGAGTCATTCTGGACGTCCTGTGGAAGGCACAACTCCAGAGATCATTGAAAAAAGTCATCATTTAGTACGAGAATACCAAAGATTAAAGTTGTTTGAGATAGCAGAGGCTATAAAGATACCAAAATAACATGTAGGCAATATTTTAAATAATTCCTTTGATTTTGACAAGGTCTGAGCAAGATGGGTGCCACGTTTGTTAACACCTGATCAAAAGTTGCAAAGAAAAACTGTTTCTGTTAAGAATTGGGAACTCTGCTGCAAAATTCCCAGTGAATTTTTGAGACGGATTATTACTTGGATACATCACTGCACTCCAGAAAGTAAATCACAGTTAAAACAGTAGATTCAACCAAGTTAATCAACTTCAAAGATGGCAAAGTCCATTTTGACAGCAATAAAGTTTATAGCGAGCGTTTTCTGGGATGAACAGGGAATCTTGCTGTATATTTCGCATATAACCCATAGAGAAAGTGCTTCCAACATAAACAGTGGAATAATCGTGAGCTATTGCAAACATTATACGATCTGAATAATTATAACCTAGTAGCCAATGAGCAACGGCTATTTGTCCATGGTTTAAAGATATTTATGCTAGCTGAACTAGTTTCCACGTCTATTACAACACGACATATGCACATAACTAATTGAGTAGGGCTCGTAAATACTAAGTGTCCAGATTGGTATCCCCGTCAGACCATAACATGATTTGATATGTACAGCAGTAATCTGCGAAAATATCACTGTGTAAATGATGTAAAACAGGTCAAAATGGAGCAACAATGAAATAAAGCTGCTTATATATAATTTTATTTAGAGAATGGGTGAAAATGGTATAAGGGTGTTTGTACATGGGTTAAGAGATGGTTTAAAACACTGTTTGCCGATATATCTGGGAAAATATACTAGAATTGCCCATCCTAAAAAAAGGTATACGTGAAAGAGATGGGTATTTACCCGGACTAAAGAGAGGGTATAGCGTGTTTTCGGAGACAGAAGGGGAAAATAGGACAGAGAAACTCCTCTTATGCAGAAATCACACATGATTTTTCAGGAGGGCGTCCTGAGAATCAAACACACGACGACAAGCCACATCTCTCGGCTAAAAGTCCTTAATTAAGGTGTTTAGCTCTTTGGCATGTAAGCTGTTGACAGTGACACAACAGGAGACGTGCCGTTTTATCTGCCTCTTTGCGTCTCAAATGACAGGTGTGGGACACCGCGTCTAAGGCGACCTCTAATTTACTCGTTCGTTGTTTACAACACAGGGGTGAAACACGTGGCATTATCTTCTGATGACGTCAAGTTTGTATAACCCGAGCGTGGTCTGTAGGCGCAATGGACCGTCGAAAATTTCTCACAATAATATGTTTATGTAAAACTATAGAACACGAAAGGTACGATATATACCAACTTACTATTATATAAGTCGCACAATGGTTCTATCCCAAAGAACAGTCGGCGAGCCCAGATCTGACCCTCCTTCTCTTCAGTCTCCTTCGAACTCCTATACCCAGCGAACTTATGACGATACAATATGCCGTGTGAATAGTCTGTCCTCGAGAACAGTTGACTGTAAATTACTGTGACAGTCATACGTATTACACGCAAGATAAGAAGAGCGCCAGATTTCCAGGTTAGTGCGGGTAGAGGGGAAGCTGCAAGACCTAACGCTCCTTTGTTTCTGCAGTGTGGTCAACCTTGAAAAACACAGTTCAGCAAAATAGTGTGTAAGATATGCGAAGATATGCGCCGCAAGTGTGACATCTATGGACAAACATTAAATCGAACTCGATCCTATAAATTGTATATTTATATACCTATTATTTATGAAACACATAAAAACAGTAAACAAATATGACAGCCATAAATACTCATTCGCTTTGTGATTCTTCGATTTCTGAGTCCACTGCATCAGTTTCATCGCTAGTATCTTCTCATCTGTTGATAATTTCATCAATCGCATGTTCAATTACACCATTATTTCTCCAATATTTCATTTCCAGTTGCAGTATCCCTCCCAATCCGTCGCAGTTACAGAAGAGAATGCTTCTATAGCAATTTTCTGCAGAATTGTGGCTGACATATCACCAGTAATGTTGTGTCCTCTGAAAACGTTCCTTAATTTTTGCCCACGCCAGTTCAATTTCATTCAGATCACAGTTATACGGAGATAAACAAATAATAGTGTGTCCCCTTTCGAAATGAAACGCCGCTTTTACTACATACGGCACCACAGGCGGTGACACTGATGATACATGAGATGAAGATGGAGCACCGGTGGAATAAGATGGCGGGGGAAACCGGAGGTCCCGGAGAAAACCCGCCCCATCGCCGTGTTGTGCACCATAATTCTCACTTTGCGGTCGCCTGGGATCGAACCCGGGCCGCCTCGGTGAGAGCCAAGCGGTCTAACCACTGAGCCACGGCGCAAACCTCGCCCCCTTTCGAGAGCCATAACATCCATAACATAGGTAAGTCTTGCTCCTAGGTTTGTTGGCCTCTATTGAACACCGGTGTAGCGTGGTAATGGAGAGAAATAGAAAGCTATGTAGAAATATACAGAGGGCTCAGAGCAAGAGAAAAAGAAAGATAAATGAGCAAGATATAAGGAAAAGGAGGAAGTCAAAAAAGATAGGATTGAAGGGAAAAGAATAAAATAAGAAAACACCTTTATTAGTTATTACCATACACAGATCACAGCCTTACCTGCTTTTTCCTGTTGTTTTTGGAGATTCATTAGGATAAGATGTACAAAACCATTTAATACCCCTGACAGTGCTGACGCTTTTTCCTGAGTACGCAGATTTGCTGAGTGGGAACATTAACTGGGCGTTATCCTATTCTATATCGCAACTTTCTGCAACTTTCGCTATTATTTTTTGGCCATCACTTGGCATGACTGTACGTGCATATTTCCGAGTCGGAGTTCTTTGCTCGGTAGGTACATATGATGATGAGTTTGGTGTGACCTCAGCCTTAATTACAAACTGGTTAAGCTATAATAATTAACCTCAAACTTGCACAAAACGAATGCACACAGAAAACAAAGGGCACGCGTAAAAGCTTGGCATATTAGTCACTAGATGTCAGAGTGTACTAGTTTAGTGTACTAGTATAGCGAATTTCATGTTTCTAAGTTGTCATCTCTGTTTACGGAGTTCGCCGAAACCTACCGAGTGAGAACTTGGGAGACGAACGCTCAAGATTAATTGCGCATACTTTATTAAGTGTTCATAAACAAATGAATACTGAAAACTATGTTAAATGTTTACGTACAATGTTAAATCCAAATTTATCCGAAATATGATCTGAAATTTATCCCTTAACTCAGTACTAACAATATATAGTGTCTCTTACCATAATACACAAGTAGATAAACCTCCGAAGTCAAGTTATTTAACAAAATATATGCTATATGCTCCCTTGGATAGAAAATCACAATACCCAGTTTCCAATAAGACGACACAGAAGAATTAAGGATTTACGAAATACTGTCAGAGTATAACCGTGTATCCTTAAGGCTTCCTCCGGAACATCCGGATCTGAATCCTATAGAATTAATATGGACAGATGACAAACAATGGGTTGCTTGCAGGAATGTAACTTTTAAATTAAAAGACGATATGTTGTACCTCCAATGATTTGAGAAAATTGGACAAATAGAATGGAAAAAGGTTGTCATCTTGTGGATGAACTAGAATGGGAGAATTAGGAAAGAAATGATCTAACAAAAGAAAAAATTGAGAGAATTATAGTTGAAGACAATTGAATGGAGACAGTGACGGGATGACAGCAATAATGACTCAACAAAGGTGTGACAGGCGTATAAGAATTAAAATATGATTATAAAATTGTTTAACTCAGTGGTAAGTTACTGTCCTTAAGTGTAAAACCCTTCTGGAGCTATTGTATTTAATTTGTTGGAGACTGTACGTCTTCCCTAAATAGCAACACATGAAATAAACAATCTAGTTATACTTGAGAGAGTGACGTCATCGCACTGACTTTGAAGGTCAGGGAAAACAGGTAAGAGACTCGCAACAAAGCTTTCATTTAAATATTTCAGTGTTAAAGAAACGTTGCATGGCCTGTAGCCGTATTCTATTATCATTGTAACCGTCCAAACAAGTTAGGTTCCGATTATTATGAAAATCAGATCCTTAGCCTATCATGTAAATTACAACTACACTTTTCCCAAATTACGTCATAGTTATTACTTTTATGTGTTGGTCACACAAACAAAAGGAAATTTCTTCTTCGTCGTTTTCTTCTTCTTCTTCGTCTTCTTCTTCTTTCTCTAACTCCTTTGTGCTGTTAAGCGCGGAGTACAAGACTCTTCTACCCATTTCCTCCACTTTTCTCGGTCCATTATCATTCTCTTCATTTCTGTCGTGGATTTCCCTCTATCCTTCCCCAACTTCTCAATGTATTCCTGATACAAAATGCGTGGTCTTCCCCTAATTCTTTTACCTTCTGGTCTTGCTTTTAAATGTTGTTTGGGTTTTCTTTCTTCTGACATGCGGAGTACATGTCCATACCATTTAAGTTGTCTTTTTTCCAATATTTCTTTAACGGAGTGTGTACCCAACTCTTCCCTTATTGTTACATTTCTAATCATATCTCCTCTTGTCTTCCCCACAGCTCGTCTTAAATAGCTCATTTCCATAGCTGTTATCTTGCTTTCTTGTTTCTGTAGGAGAGTCCAACTCTCTGCTCCATATAATAGAATTGGTAGTGTTATTGTTTTAAATACTATAATTTTTGTATCTTTTGTTATTTCCTTTTCCCCCACAATAGTATTATTAATCTGATAGTAGACCGAATTGACCTTTCTTAATCTTTTTAAAATTTCCTGCTCTATTTTTCCATCCTTATTTATAATCGTACCCAGGTACTCATAACTGTCTACCTCTTCTAAGATTTCATCATTACATTTAATTTTAACTTCTTCTTCTTTCCTTCCTGTATACAAGGTTTTACTTTTGGGTATGTTTAATTTTAAACCTTTTCTAGTTAATTCTTCTTTCCATTCATTTAGCACTAATTGTAAATTATTATTACTATTTTCTATCAATATGATGTAATCAGCATATATCAACGATTATGCCCAAACTGGTCTTAAATTTCTATATCCTATCATAGTTCTTGCTCTCTTTCTTTTGCAAATTTTCCATATTTCGTCAATCACAATAATAAATTAGAGTGGGCTGAGACTGTCTCCTTCTTTAATTCCTCTATTCATCAGAAATGGTTCTGATTCTTGGCCATCTAATCTTATTATCTCTTTTGGTTCATGATAAACTGATCGCATTGCTTCAATAAAATTCATAGCTACTTTTCTGTTCTTTAGAGCTCTCCAAATTTCTTCCCTAGGTATTGAATCAAATGCTGCTTTCAAATCTAAGAATCGTAAATAAATACCCCTTCCTCTGTCTATAGCTTTTTCTATTATCATTCTCAATGAGAAAATTTGGTCTTGGGTTTGTCTACCCATTCGGAAAGCAGCCTGTTCTTCTTCTAACAAAAGGACATTTTAAGAGTATTATAATTGACAGTTTTTTAAGTCTGTCTCTTAACTTCATTTGTATCTGTAAGAGGATATATATAAATGGTTCCAAAATTATAAGAAAGTGTCTTAAAGACAGGTTCAAACTGGTGCGCTGTTATCACTGAATGTGTTTGTTGCCTAATGTCAGTGCGCTCGGCACTTGTTACAAATGAAGTCCGAACGGAGCTGCCCTTGCGATCAAATCTACACTCTCCGTGTAGGCAAGTTAAACTGAATGAGAGGTATTTTTTGTACGTTTTTCTTTTCAAAGAACGTCGGCCATTTAACCTACCTTGCTACTCATTATGTACGTCTCGGCAGCAAGCTATAAAAAAAATTGGTGTTCCTCGGAATAAGCTGAAAGGAAAAGTAACACAAAAGCCCTTTGGTTAACAGTCCGGAAAGACTGTGTTCCATGCGCCGTGCAATAATTAAGTTTTCAGAGTAATTTTCCTCGGGCGGGATGTTGTCTCCTCAGAGGCACAAAGGGATTCTTTGTGCAAAACCCTTCTTTAAACTACCTTTTTACTGAAAAAGACAGCCAAGACCACGATACCTGCCTCTTATCATGGAAGTGACAGAATTTTGCCAAAGCTTCCCGTCAAGTTCGTTCAGCTTTTCTTAAATGGCGTTTTCCTTTTATGTGCTGAAATACCTTTAACGTAGTACACAGCAAAGGGAGCCGATAAGTCCATTATCTGAATGTTATAAGCGCTCGGTGGGACTCCCTGAGATGAAGATGTAATATTTGATGTATTGGTTAATGGTAAAGGACAGTGAAAGGGGTAAAGCTAAAGGCCGCATGCCTCACGTCCTGAAACCATCGCAGATCTAGCCGAGGTGTGTTACCCGTCCGGGAGGTCATGGGTAAAATTATTACCGCGGCGGGCTTCCTCGGGTCATTAGCGGAATACTTCCCCGGATGTCCTGTCCGGTCATTTCACTTAATTTGTCATTTCACATTATCTTTCACCTAGGGTGACCTCCCGTAGGGGAAGGGATCCGTCCCTTTCAGCTGCCAAAGTGCGGGCGCTGCGGACCCCTAGCACTCGTGGTACCTCTGACGTTACTAGAGGAACCTCGGGCTGAACAGCCGAGCCCCTCTATCGGGAGTTGTTCGGATTGGGTTGGACTCGAGGGGGCAGTGTGTTCCCGATACCCGTGGGAATCGGGTACGTCTTCGGACGGAGTTGAAATGTGTAGTGTTTAACGCCCGCTTTTACTACATACGGCACCGCAGGCGGTGACACTGATGATGCATGAGATGAAGATGGAGCACCGGTGGAATGAGATGGCGGGGGAAACCCGCCCCAACGCCGTGTTGTCCACCACAAATCTCACTTAGCAGTCGCCTGGGATTGAACCCGGTCCACCTTGGTGAGAGCCAAGTGGTCTAACCACTGAGCCACGGCGCGGCCTATTGGACTCGAGGGGGCAGTGATTCCCAATACCCGTGGGAGATCGGTTACGCCTTCGGACGGGATGAGGGAAGTCATATATCCCCGCGTACTAGAGCATAGCTAGCGGAAGGTTTATTAGATCACCAGGCGCCCTGCCGAGATCTAATCGGCAGCTTTCCCCTTTGGATTTGGCGCGCGTAAGTAGCGCATCCACTTCCATCCCGTGTTGAGTCCATCGGACCAGATAGGCGGCTTGTTAGTTACTACGTCTTGCCCTACGGAAAGCTCCACGGAGGATGCCAGGCGCCTTTCTGGGACAGTTCGTTAACTCCCTGGTCGTCAGAGGGGAGGGGGTTGATCTACTCTCTGTGTGGATTCGCCTGGTAGATACCCTCGCGTTGAAATGAAATGTGTACAGATCCCACGGAAATACAAATTTTGAAGGCGTGGTCAAAAGTTGGCAAGTCTAGGTATGTCGTGTACAGTAAAATTAAATAGGCATAGTGCATACAGTATAAGTGTTTTAGGTGACTGAGTGCCATTAGTAATTTTTAAATTCCATTCAAATATTTCAGTGATTGTACATGATTTTATCGCTTTTCCGACTTTCTCGGGTTATCCCTGATTTTCGTTAAACGAGATCAACCCTGGTCCCAGTTGATCCGGGTACAAGGGAATTTCATTCTTGGTTTCAGAATGTCTCAAGACATATATTTTTAGTTCTAAACAATACATTTTCTCCTCACTATAAGTAGAAGAGAAAGAAATATAAAAGAAGCGAAATCTGCTCAAGATATTTCTGCAGTAAGTTTATTCCAGTGGAATAAAAGTTGTTGAAGGGGGAAATATTAATGCTTTCTTTGGCGCCGCATACTACTCCAGAGGATAAGGAAGTTAATAATAAAGGAAGTCACAACCGTTTAGAGAAACGCTACAATAAAGTTTCTTTCTAAACGGGAAGTAAGCTTTCTTTCCCTTCAAGCGATTGCTTTTGTTTACATTTCTCTGCACTGAACTTTAACTGAGAAAGATAAACAAAGGAGATCATGGCTTTTGATAAAGGAATGAAAACAGTCTAAGTCTCGACATTATTTAAATATAGATAAAACATCAGCTACAGCCTAGTAGGCGGAAAAAAAAGTTGAAGGTGGTATTGCTGATTGTGCGTTAGAGATGTTCAAAATAGTTTCTGAAGCGACCATACATTTTTATCTTCACGTTTTGACAAGGTAATATATCGATTATAAAGTGATTTCCTTTAAATCAAAGCTCTCTTATCATGAGAGCTTAAACTTTGCGTAGGCTTGTGAATGATTAACGGCCAAGAGCGTACAAATCACCGAAAAACTCCTCAGTGACACCTATTGGCGCTTGAATTAACTAGCTCATTAATCAACGTCACGAATGCGACAGTTTGGAGGTCGAGACAGACACATCTCTTCCACAATAGAAAACTGCAGTAATTGAATTTCCTATAAGGGAACTCCCTCCAATGAGCCTCCAAGGTAGCTCCATAAGGAGCATGACTCGTTTATTACAAGTTGTGTAGATGTCAATATTTGGGTGTCAGGCTATAAGAGTTAGAGAGCAGCACGATATCACAGTAGGGTGAAGCCCGCCTGTGTTGGTGGTAGCCTGTCACATTCGAAGGCGCCCGAGTTCAGATCTCAGTCAGGGTGAGTTATTTGAACAAGGCACTTTGCAGGGTGTTCCCTCATTCTGAAAGATAAATGTCAGCCCCCAAGCTCATTTGAGCGTCCTGTCTTCCTGTCTTTGCCAAAACACAAAAACGCCCGCCTCGGTAGCATGACTGCCTCACGTTCAAGAGGTCCCGAGTTCGAAACTCTGTCAGGGTGAGTTACCTGGATAAGTTTTCCCTCATCCTGAAAGACGAATGTCAGGTAACTCTAAGCTTCAAGGACCCGGGCTCATTTGAGCATCATTTCACCCATTTCAGTCATCGTCCGATATGACTTAAGGTTGCAGGACTAAATTATAAAACTAGCACAAAACATAGACCAAAAGTAAACCCAATATATTGTAATGCCAGTTAAATTGCTTTTACAGTAAGACGTCATTTATGTTTGGCCCCCTAGCGAGTATTGTTGTGTATTTCATGGTGTATTTGGAAATTTAAAGAAAAGAAAGAAAGGTGAAATAACAGTAAATTGTTTGAAAGTGCAGCTGTCACTTCAAGGAAGGCAACAAACATGTAGTTGGCGACGGGTGGAGAGAAGTGTAACCAAGGAGACGTGATTCAACTTTCGGTAGACGCTTTGAGAAGAAAGATTTGGATTTGTACAAGGACGATGTGTTTAGAAGGGTTGAGAATAACTATACTGTTTTCATATGTAATTTGTTTTTTGTGAAGCAAATAATAATCTAAAAGGGAGCACAATTATTATTATTTGAATAATTTGGAAATGATAAAATACATCAATGCGAGTCCATGTCCCAAAGAAAAAGTGTCATGTTCGCCGATTAAATTAAAGCTGTTGCAAGAAAGCTAAATGAATTATTAATCTGCTTAAGATTTTCTCGGGAAGCAAGCCAGGTGAAAAGACGATTAGCGTACATCACTCTATCAGAATATTTTAATAAATGCTATAACCACAAAGTAGATATAACACAAATATCAACAAAGGCAAAACACTTACAAAACTAACATTACTGAACAAAAGACTGTCTTCAGTAAATAAAATGTCATGTCAAGAGATGGTCTGAGAATAGAGTATTAATTAGGTTAAAGAAACATAATTACTTCAACTGATGATCAAGCTGTACAGATCTCCGCTTCTTAAGCCGACGGATTTCCATTTTAAGGCTGGTTACCATGAGTTGCTCAATGGAACGATGGACTTCAAGCTTATTTGAGCATCATTTCACCCATTCCGTTCGTCGTCCGATATGACTTAACGTTGGAGGACGTAAATTAAACACACACACAAAACACACTGATAAAACATAAGACGTAAAAGCCGCGCCGTGCTCGATTGGTTAAACTGTTTGTCTGTCACCAAGTTGGCCCAAGTTCGATACCAGTTGACCGCAAGATGGCGCTAGGTTGGTTTTATCTGAAATTACCGGTTTGCCCCGCCAACATTTCACTCCAATACGCCCTTATGCCGTTCACTTACTTCCCTCACTTTCATCCCGAAAAGCGGGTACCTACCCACCCTTCGGACTGCCTTCTCTGATCCATAGTTGTGGCTCCCTCAGCCGATGCCTAAAATGGCATAAGGGTTAGAGGACCATAAATGAGCAGGACTTTATCCTATACTAAGAGAAGAAGTACATAAAAAGTGTAGTCGTATCTTGAAATTTATAGGACTAGCCCCATAACTTCCATTAGAGCTATAGACTTTATAATATAACTAGTCCGAACTTCGGTTCGACGCTTCAAAGTTCTGTTAGGTATAATCTTATGTAACATTAAATATTATATTATTTTGTGATTAGGCAGTGCAGGAATCACTGGTGTACGAACCTAAACAGTTGTTATTCGGATGTACCGGCCACGAAAACAAAAACATTACTCCTTGCTCTTTATCAGTGACCCTAGTCTACCTTTCAGGTAATGAGACAAATGACAGTGACTTGTGAAAAAGTCGACTAATAGCTCGGACAGTTGAAGGTTGCTCTTCAGTGTAAAACTACACATTCCGTCCTAACAGAGAGGATTTTGCGTGTACTTAGATAACAAATCCAAGCAATATGGAGCGTTATACGAACGTCGAAATGACGGATATGGTTTTGATGTATGGAAGAACTCGCCGAGGTCTACTTCCCATAAGCCCCAGCCCCGTAGGACCGGGAACCCGGGCCTCATCTGTTATTTCCATTAGGACAGCACCTGTTTTATAAGCTGCCCCCCGTCTGCCTTACGGCAAACAGGACGGATGTGGATACGCCACATACGCGCCAGTCCTTAATGAACCAGCTACCAAATAACCTTGGTAGGGCCGCCAGTGTCTAGCTCACCAGCTACTAGCTCTGCAGGCTAGTCCCCGGGACTTATAGGACAACCCTCTGCCCCCTCCGGGCGGCCCTGGCGACCTGGCCGGAGGTACCCAGTTGTATGGAAGAACTGAAGGGAGTTCAACAAACGCATGATTAGTTTAGTTAAAATAGTTACATCAATGATAATATTTATTTACTTAACTTGATGCCCTCCGCGGTAGCGTAGCTGGTAGCGAGTCTCCCTCACGTTAAAGATGTCGAATCTCCGACACGTGGGTTACATGACTAAGCTTATTTCCGGAGTTTTCCCTTATCCTAATAGACGAATGTCGGGTAACTCTAAGCTCCACGGATTCCGGACTCATTTCAGTATCATTTCACCCATTCCATTCACCGTCCATAGGACTTAACTTTGGACGAGGTAACTGGTGGAAAAAAATGAACTTCAGAGCATTTTGTTGTGATCTTAATGGTACAATACCTTCAACTGCTTACTGTGAATATCAACAGCTTCCTTTTCAGTTACAAATGCTTTATTTAGTATTATCAAACACGTGAAATAAGATGCTCGGCTCATTGTATAAGCTATTTTAGTTTTGGTTAATTTATCTACTATTCTTTGGTGTTGGTTTCTCTTCTGTTTATCATTTAATGCTTCCATCCTCAACCTCACTAACATTAACTTCCCTCTAAAAGGTATATGTTACATATGTCAACCAGCTTATTTGTCATCATGGACTGCTATAACGGAATTCTGGAACACGTTAAACACTCATAAGCAATAGTATTTTTATTGCGGTTTCATAGGCAAAAGAAATTCTTAATACTAGCAAGTTACTGCGGAGTACGTCGGTATGTTTACAAACAGAAACAGCACACGGCACGACGTGTGACCTATACCTGCGAACTCTGACAGCGTGAGGCACGCGTCGTTGTTCCTGTCATTGCCTAATCCACACTCATTCTGGGGAATTTTTTAGTGGATTTATTGGCAATAAAAGCTATCTATATATGTCACATAGGAGCTGATCAACTACTTGTATGTTTTCGTTCAGTGTCGTTTTGAAACACCCTGTGCGGTAAAACATAAGCGATAGTCTAAATGGGTTTTAAGAAGTTATGTAGGTTTCATTAAAGCACTTAAATTTTTTAAAATTTATTGTGTGTAATATTATATTAGAGATATACCTTGTTATTTGTATGATTTTTTTTCAAAACTTTAACTCTTCTCAGATAGAGAGCTCTTTTATCTCTTGGTCGTGTCAAGGGAAAGCAATTTCAAAGGCATTGCATATCTGTCAGCTCTTAATTTATTTAGGTATAAATAGAGAGCGCTCTATTCCTCTATTGCTATTGCATTTACAGGGGAATATTTATACGATGTAACAGAGGTGAATGTATTTAAGAGTGGATGGTACAAGAATGGTTACACTACAATGTAATTGCGTGGTATGTTTATTCATAATCCTTAATCACACATACAAATACCTTGTATACCGTGGAGGTGTCTAGTTGACCATAATTAACACTAGCTACCGCTGGGTGGTAACTGCATGTGACGTGTGCAAATGCGATCAAAGCTCATTACAGGGTGATGCTCCTGTCTGCGTAGACTATCCCGCAGCTTCCGGTCAATACCGCACTTAACGCATTACGGCCCCTTGTACTGCACATCCTCGCCGCTCCTATTGACGTTAGGCAATTCAATGGCTTCCTCCAGGTTCTCAAATATTTGATTTGCGGATAAAACCGCGAGATATATTACAATGTTTAAATAAATGTTCCTGGAACACAAAATAGACATGTTTATATTTAACAGGGTGGCTTCTGAGCTAGTGCCGCTGTGCCATGGCACCATCTGTATGAAAACAAAAGAAAGAGAAGTCCTTAGGGACTGCGCAAAAAGCTTGTTTCCGAGAATCTGCTCCCTCGTGTGAATAGGCCCGTTAAACGCAAGCGCTCTGTCCTTGGGACCGATTTCCGAACGGCACCGTCTACGCTCATATGCGCCTATGTTAAGGGCGTGGATGTCTACTTATACATGGCTTCTTATGGGCGAAGAAGGTGCCGAGATCTCTATGACCCATAACTTACGCTTAATCCGCCTGAGTGCAGTAAAGCACGGGACTTAAGATAACTGTCCCTCTGTCGCGAAATAGACGAACGCTGCGCTGCGTATCACATTCCCCATGAATTCTATTGTCAAACTTTTACTGTGCTTCTTACGCCTGTACGTAACAAGAGTACGGATGTAATAAATATCTATTTCCAATTCCCTGTACGTTCTGTTTGGTACAGTCTATTATAACGTAGGATGGATTATTGATAAGATTACCTAAATCGTTCGTATTTGGTACATATTTTTTATATCTTAACAACCCTTATTCCTTCCTTCCTTCCTTCCTTCCTTCCTTCCTTCCTTCCTTCCTTCCTTCCTTCATTTCTCCCTTTGACCTTTCCTCCCTTCCACCATTCCTCCCTTCAACCACTTCTCCCTTCCTCCCTTCTACCCTTCCTCCCTCCCACACTTCCTCCCTTCCTCCATTACACACTTCTTCCCTTCCACCCCTTGTTCCGTCCTCCCTTCTTCCCTTCCTCCCTCACTTCCTCCCTTCCTCCCTTCCACCCTACCTCCCTTCCATCCTTCCTCCCTCCCTCACTTCCTTTCTATCTCCCTTCCACCCTTCCTCCCTTCCACCCCTTCTCCCTTCCTCCCTTCTTCCCTCCCTCCCTCCCTCCCTCCCTCCCTCCCTCCCTCCCTCACTTCCTCCCTTCCTCACTTTCTTACTACCTCCCTCACATCCACCCTTCCTCCCTTCCTTCCTTCCTCCCTTCCTTCCTTCCTTCCTCCCTTCCTTCCTTCCTCCCTTCCTTCCTTCCTCCCTTCCTACATCCCTCACTTCCTCCCGTCCTCCCTTCCACTCTTCCTCCCCTCTTTCCTTTCACCCCTTCTCCCTTCCTCCCTTCTTCACTTCCTCCCTTCCTCCCTTCTTCACTTCCTCCCTTCATTTATTCATTTAATGTATTTATATAATTTATTGATTTTTCTATTGATTTATTTATGGCACCGTCAGTACAATACCTCACCGGCCGCACCTGATATTTAAAATAAACCTTGAGGCTTTCCTGGCGACGAATACGTTCGAGATCTTCTAAGGAAGCAAGCCGCTTGAAAAGACGATTAGAAATCGAAGTTTCCAGAGCACACTACACTCCTGTCATCAGTATGTTCCATAAATGTTATAACCAAACAACTTATAGCTGGATACAACAAAAGGATCAACGAAGACAAAACACTACAAATTGGGATTTCATTACGGAGGGGATTCGGTACGTAGCCCACCACTCTGGGCCCATTGTTCCCATGCCCAAAAGTGCGGGCACCCCCGGGAGGAAGGTTCATGTGAAGGAGACACAGGGCGGCCAACTCAAGGAGACACGAAAGTACAGAGGGCAGTGTCCCTACAGTTTACTTGGATAGAGACTTTCCCTGACAGGTCGGGACAACGAACTCGCTCCCCTACAGCGGGACGACAACGAACCCAACAGTCGAGCCCTAATGGTACCAAGGAGCCACGACAGTACAGAGGGCAGGGTCCCTACAGTTTACTTGGATAGAGCCTTCCCCCAACAGGCCAGGACAACGAACTCGCTCCCCTACAGCGGGACGACAACGAGCCCAACAGCCGAGCCCTAATGGTACCAAGGAGCCACGACAGTACAGAGGGCAGGGTCCCTACAGTTTACTTGGATAGAGCCTTCCCCCAACAGGCCAGGACAACGAACTCGCTCCCCTACAGCGGGACGACAACGAGCCCAGCAGCCGAGACCTAATGGTACCAAGGAGACACGACAGTACAGAGGTCAGGGACCCTACAGTTTACTTGGATAGAGCCTTCCCCCAACAGGCCAGGACAACGAACTCGCTCCCCTACAGCGGGATGACAGCGAGCCCAGCAGCCGAGACCTAATGGTACCAAGGAGACACGACAGTACAGAGGTCAGGGACCCTACAGTTTACTTGGATAGAGCCTTCCCCCAACAGGCCAGGACAACGAACTCGCTCCCCTACAGCGGGACGACAACGAGCCCAGCAGCCGAGACCTAATGGTACCAAGGAGACACGACAGTACAGAGGTCAGGGACCCTACAGTTTACTTGGATAGAGACTTCCCCCAACAGGCCAGGACAACGAACTCGCTCCCCTACAGCGGGACAACAACGAGCCCAGCAGCCGAGCCCTAATGGTACCAAGGAGACACGACAGTACAGAGAGCAGGGTCCCTACAGTTTACTTGGATAGAGACTTCCCCCGACAGACCAGGACAACGAACTCGCTCCCCTACATCGGGACGACAACAAGCCCAGCAGCCGAGCCCTAATGGTACCAAGGAGACACGACAGTACAGAGAGCAGAGTCCCTACAGTTTACTGGGATAGAGACTTACCCCGACAGACCAGGACAACGAACTCACTCCCCTACAACGGGACGACAACGAGCCCAGCCGCCGAGTCCTAATGGTCCCAGGCAGCCGATCTCAGCCGCAAAGATCCCTGGCTCACGGTCCCGAAATGGTCCCAGCTGAGTAGCCGAGGCCGGCAACCGAGCTATCGGAGGAGAAAGTAGTTTGGCTCAGAACACATGATGCTGCCATGCACCACCGAGACTCCCGCCGACACTTCTACCCTGAAAGAGACCACCTGTTCAGAAATGATATGAAATAGAGAGACAGGAAATGCTAGGGACGTTATTAACCTCCACAGCATTCGCCTAGCGACCCGGGAAAACCACGAAGAAAACCATGGGTCAGATAGGTCGGCCACAGGAATCGATCCCAGGCCTCCCGAATGTGGGCCTCAGACGAAACCACTTGAACCATCTCGCTCGGTAAACACTACCAAAATTCCCATTTCTCAACCAAAGACTGTTTTCAGTAAATTAAATGCCAGGTCAGGAGATGGAGTGAGTGTAGAAAATTAATTGGTTTAAAAGAAACGCAACTATTTAACTTGATTGTCAAACTATGTTGATCTTTGCTTCTTAAATCGACGGATTTCCATCTTAAGGCTGGTTTCTAAGAGGAGCTGAACTGAAATCCAGCATCACGATTAAGCGTGCTCCTCTCGGAGGAAATGGCCAAAGCCTCCTTAATTCTCCGCTCTCAGTAACTGTTACATGTTGCCAAGATGGTCGTCCCGACGTCCTCCGACATCCTCCCGTTGGAGGACAAAATCATAAAAAAGCTTGCAAAATTTTACACGAAATTTTATCTAGGGTTTCAAATTAATATTGTCACCCGAGCGTCGGAACACCCTATAGAGTTGGTAAGCAGGAGAAGGGTTGACGTTCGCCCCGCCCCCTCGTTTGTCTTGTAGCGTTAAGAAGGCATGGCTGGGACAAAAAACATCACTGCGCCGTCTCTTTCTGTTCCACCTGTGTTCTCGAACTTACGGGATATTTCCCCTAATTGAGAACCTTCCAGATCGGCAAGCGGATCCTATATAAGCAACACGTCGTGCAAGAGGAGTGAGTGAGTCAGAGTTCTTGGCGAGCAGTGTAAGAGTGCAGTGCTAGTGTACAACGAGAAGACTGTGTACGTGCATCGGAGTATTGTATGTAATTACGAGTGCAAGTGAAATTGTAACGGACGAACTGGGGAATCGTAATTGTGTGCATTACGTAATTCTGTGTAATTGGCAAGAGTTTAACTGTAAGTCGGTGGAAATAAAGAACATTTTTGAGTGGTGCAATTGGACTTTTCGTTTCACGAACCCACAAAGTCACAATATGGTACTTTTATTTATAAGACGCGAGCGCATTGTTGAAGCGAGGTGGCGTCAGGGACGAGTTCAAAGAGACGGACAGTGTAGTGCGGAGATAAGAGCTCGCGGAAACGATGGGGGGAAGGAGACGGGAGGGACTTCTGGAGGGTTCATCTTTCTTCTAGCGCCGTCCTTATTGTTTGAGAGCATTCCACGAATTTCTGAAATAGTGAGTAAACTATAAAAGGAGCCGCCGCCTTCCACTGGGAGTCAGGCTGTTGGTAACTGGACGTGTGCGCGTGAACAGCTGTAAAAGTGAACTCTTTTGTGGTCCATGAACTTGCAAGTTGTATGTGACGTAATTGTGTTTCTACCAAAACAAAGAAAAAAATTTAGTTTTTGTAACCTGGACTTTTGATTTCACGAAACATTACTCTAATATTTTGATCTGAGATCTTTTAAATCAATGAATGTCTCTGTTTTTTTAATTACTATTAGAGCAAAATTTGAACTAGTTAAGGAGGATATTTTACAGTATAACTTTTCATGTTATTATAGTGTGAAAATTGTTTGTTTACAGGAATAAGCTGAGCTTGCTGGTGTCTATACGTAATTTACACTTTCTACAAAAGAATTAAGGTAAAAAATTAATACGCTGTTTTATTTTTTATGTTTCAGACAATGTCATGCCCTAAAGAGGACGGAAGTGTGACAGACTCGCTGTGGAGGCACGTCAGCATGGACGTGCAATGGATCGATGTTCGGCAACATCAGCTGTGCTGGGTCAGCAAAGTGGATCGCTCAAACTTTATACATCAATAAGTGGATGCAGCGTTGCTAACGAAGAAAAATGCTGAATTGGGGATCGAAGAAACTAAAGCAATAAAGTTAGTTCAATATCGAGTGTTTATCGCGTCAACAATAGCGCCAGCTTCAAACAAATGAAGGCAAATGAAAGAAAACGTACTACCTGAACTAGTGATAAGAGTATTTAATTTCAGAACATAGAAGGATAAAAGAAAGTAACAATTAAATATGCTATGGACAACGGGAGCAAATACATATTTATTTTGTCGTAAAGAGCAATGAAGACACCAAAATATATTTATGTGGTTTTAAGTTTAAGTGAAAGAACCTGTTAAATTAAGGAGAGATACTCAATCAAGGACAAGATTTTCAGCGTACGATAATATCTCTTTGGAACATGAATATTTCAATGGAAGGGATGAATGTGCTTATGTTCACTTCAGGTGCAGAAAGCTACAAAAGAGGAACCAATCACAAAAGTTGATAGAAAATTCTTACAGTAATGTAGTGGGAAAGAGCTAATTTTCACTCATTTCTCAAGTGCATATCTTGGAAGACTATTTCATAAAGAAAACAAGACACATTGCTCGAAATTTTAAGAAAATATTTTAAAGTATATCTGTGTCAAACGTGACTGCACTAACGGAAGTTGAAGATGAACCTTGATAACGTGACTGTAGATGACAGATGCAATAACGGCAGCATTTAAGCATCAAACTAAAGGCACAATGTCTGAAAGGCTGTGTTTGCTGGCATTGTTGGTTGCAGTGCAGTATTTGTGGACGGTGGAGGCGTGTCCAATGCCCTGCAAGTGTATGTGGCGTGGTGGCAAGCAAACAGTTGAGTGTATCAATGGAACTCTTATTACCATTCCGGATGGCATGGACCAAGGTACGCAGGTCCTTGACTTTCAAGGGAACAACCTGCAAATGCTACCCCGTGAACGTTTCCAGAGAATGGGGCTACTGAACCTTCAAAGGATATATCTAATGCGATGTCGGATTAACCACATAGACGACAGAGCGTTTCGTGGATTGACTAATCTTGTAGAATTAGATCTTTCGGAGAATCTGTTGCTAGATGTACCTACAGAAACCTTCAGTGATTACTCCTCGTTAATGAGGCTAACTATGAATGGAAATCCAATAAGGGTGTTGAGGGCTGGCTCCTTTCAACCTCTCTCTTTCTTGACAACTCTTGAACTCAGTAACTGCGAGATAGAGCTCATCGAGGACGAAGCATTTATTAGTCTCGATAGTCTGGAATGGCTGAAGTTAGACGGTAATAGGCTGACGACTATACGAGGCAATCATATTCTTCCCGAATCACTGAGTGGGATAGACCTTCACAGAAATCCTTGGCAATGTGACTGTCGTTTACTCGACTTAAGAGCTTGGCTTATAAATTATAACGTTCCTCAGGCTATAGAACCCACATGTGTAGCACCCCACAGGCTTGTTGGTACTCCAATAAAGTCTCTGGAAATTGAAGATCTAGCCTGTCTTCCAGACGTTACACCCACAACGTTGTACCTGGAAATAGCAGAAGGGAGGAACATATCCTTACTTTGTAAGGTATCTGCCATTCCAGAAGCCAGAGTTTCTTGGTGGTTTCAAGGGCGAATTTTGCAAAATGATTCTATAGTAGCCCCCGGCCTCCATCTCTACTACTTTGTTGAGGAGGGTACAGAAGAGAAAAGAAGCGAATTATTTATTTTCAACACCAACACTGAAGATAATGGTACTTTTATTTGCGTCGCAGAAAATCCTGCAGGAAAGTCACAGTCCAACTACACCATTCGCATCGTGGTGAAGGAGGAACCGATAGTGGGTGTCACTGCATTTCCATATGAGTACGTAATCACTGTATCGGCAGCTACTGCCGTGTTGGCATTGTTTGTCATAGTCGCCTTAGTGCTCTGTTTGGTGCGATGTCACCGCCAGAGGAGAAGAAGGCGAAAGAAGGAACGTAGCAAGGTTGTGGCTTTACAACACCAGCACCAACAGCACGGCAAGTCAGCTGCTACAGACTCTGGAAACCAAATCACCAGGATGATGAGTGGGACTGAAATTGCTACGAGTGGACCTGCCAAAATAAACGGTACCGTCGTCATGACAGAGCGGCATCAACATGACATGATATTGGTGTCCGCAAGCACAGGAGGTGCAATACTGAGTGAATCAGTTATAGCTGCACATTCTTACGGCAGTCCACCCTCGTTAAGGAACTATCAATTGGAGCAGAACCCAGATTTAATAAACGACACTGAAAGTGTGGGTAAAGAGAGAAGAGGCACCTCACGTCGTGGAGACGGTGAAAGTGGTGAAGAAGGGGAGCGTGAAAACAGTGGAAATAACAGTTATCAAGAAGCTATGGAAAACATAATACACGATTATGAGAATGGAAAAGCTACTGCAATAGCGATGACCCTGTCGGCTTCACATCATCAGCTACGACAAGATGTGGGTCCAGAATTTCCCCTGCATATGTCAACATTGCCCCGTGGCAGTACCCGCGAAGTATATCAACACCATCACCACACAGCTGATGTACATCTTTCACCTGGACGATTCCTGGATAGCGATGGCTACCCAGTGGACTACGGCTTGCCTAAGCTGCCTACACATTTACCTTTACACGCTGCTACACCACAGGCTCCAGCAGCTGCTGCGTTCTACAGGACGCTGCCACATAGTAGACCAAATAGGCTAGAAGCTGTTGCAGGAACAGCCGCTACTCCTTGCAGTAGGTACTCGCGAGAGGCGGAGTTCCTAGCTCGAACTTCACAACCAGCTTACGAACATTATAGTCCTCCGGATGTTCGCTACACCGTGGAAGGTTATCCTTGTGGACCACCTCAACAGCAGACACCATCCAAACTTCCTCAGGGCAGTCACACGCTCTACGCAGGTGATCCCGGATCGTTCCCTGACAGTACGTACCTTCCTTCTCCTCCAGCGCCGTATAAAGGCGAGCCTACCATGCCTACTCCTACCTCTGCAGTTAGCAATCCTTCCGGTTGTACCAGTCCACCCATCGACTCCTCTGTACCATGGTCAGGTGCGCAATCCTATCATGTCCAGACATCAGCGTCCGGGGTAGCAACAAAGAAAACATCTAGTGGTGACCTCGCATCACCCTCCAACTTCAGTCCCAGTTCCAGTGGGATCGGCGTCGGGGTCACGCCCATAAGTTCAAGTTCACAGAACAACATTGGAGACATCACTGGCGCCAGAAGTAGTCGACTTGGTCAAGATGCAGCGAAGGACGGGGACGAAGATGTGTCCACTTGCGAAGTAGCCATTCAGCATGGACATCACCACCAGCCAGGGCTCCTGACAGAGAGCCCCGATGAGGGGTACGAGGGAGAAGGGATTGAAGGAACGGAGATATGACGTCAGAGAAATCTCCAGGGTGATCCCAGGAGAGACAAAGTGGAAAGTGCTGCCAGCCAAAGGAACAAGCAGGCGTCTTTTGTAGACGACATTACTAAGGAAATACGCTGGAAGTTTTCCGATCCAGTGAGTAGCTCTAAGGATGTTAAGATTGACCTGGGCTCGGACACTCATTAGTGCGACATATCCCATACACGTTGTGATATTTACGGCAATGGAGTGTATTGGACGGGTACAGACATAAAACTCGAAACAATTAAGGTCAACGGAAAGGTCTAAATTGTGAAACTGGTAATCATTAATCAATGAAACTCTCATAAATACCATATATTTTAAACATAATTTCGTGATATGACATACAAACATAAAATGCATTAATTTGTTTTTGTTTTACAACAATTGAATATCAACAGGTTGTGGTTAAAGAGCTGCTCTAATTGTAGACATATTGTATAAAGTTGTAGCTTTTTTGTTCTAAATGCAGCGAAAAACTTCCTTCACCTATATGTAGCCTAGCAGTTCCTCCACCTGCTTCTTTCACAAATTAGATCATTGCCCTATTCCAATCTGATCTCCACCTTAACGTTGGCCTTCCCCCCAATCTGCTCCCATTATATTTGTATTCTGTCACCCTTTTTTCTTAATCTGTTTAACTTCAGTAGTCATATCGGCGGCCGTTCTCCTTTGGAACATATCGAAGGTGTTAACTCGTATTCATTTGGTTTTAATCATTAGATCACGAACACATTCGCACTCTTATTCATATTTCTAGACTCTGGGGAAGATGAGGAATCATCTTGATTGGAGAAAATTCCACACCCCAAGCCGTGAATTGAACACGAGACCCCTCGCACGGCAGGTAGGGGCTCAGCTCACTGAGCTACGCGGCCACGTCCTGTCACGCTTTTTGGTAGTCTTAAAGATGTTTATTATTCTCTATGGTATTTCCTATTGCACTGATTTCTAACTCATCTCTTATTTATTCATTACTTAACTGCTCTGAAAGTTATTATCTCAGCAGGTTGATTATGTCTTCTATCTTTCTGTATTAAACCGCAACTGTCCATCCCATAAAAATTACTGTGACTTTATACAATTTAAGTCATGTTTGTTTCCTTGCATTTGTCAAAGTGCTTCTCACAGTTTCACATATATGTTGGTACTTGTGAAACAATCTGACACATGTACATGTTATATTAATTAGGACAGTATTCGAGTGTTTCCCCTTAAATCTACCATCTCTTTCCAATCTATAACGTCACTCTTCAAAGGAAGTCCATGGTTGCCTATAAATACACATCAAGGGCATGGTTGTATTTATGTCAATTTTTTGACAACGTACCTTTTTTTTTGGTAAAAATAATATTAATTTGTTCGTACAAAGCAAATTCACATTACACACAGAAATTCAATTATGAAGCTTTGCAGAATTTGTGAAACAATTAGCAACTGCACATCTACAGTAAGAATTAACACTGTTCAAATATTACAAAAGCGACACTCTGTCTTGAGCATTAGTTCCAAGTTATCTACAGTTTCAACTGCATCAGAAATAATAATGGATGTTACCAACACAAGAGCTGTACCCTAGCTGGTAGTTATCCATACTACCTTTTATAAAGCAGTGTTATGTTTATTTAATTTTTATTATATAGATTAGCTAACCACTTGGCACTGACTAAAATTTTTTACAAAAACATTTTTACTTAAACCTAACTCAGATAAACTATCATTTCAGTCTAAATGGCCTTCAATAAAGTTTAAGTAGTTTGTATTTGCAGCAGAGTTCATTAAGATCGCCACAGCCATTTCAAAAGGAATATCAATAATAACAGGTTATTATCTTCATTTAATTCAGTATATTACACTAATTTACATTAACACTACTCCTAGCTCACACACTAGGAAGTCAGTTCAATTCACGCTACAGCTGTCATCGTCGATATCCGAATTTGTGTTTCGTGTTTGAGTCTCTTTGAATTTGAACTATTACTACCAACACATTGTGAACTTTACTTGAAGTCAGTTCTACTTATGACCTATGGGCAACATTGAAACAAGCGTCAGAACTTTAATCAGGATTAAGCGTTTCGTCTCTGCTGTAAGGTAATATGAAGCTGACAGTACATTCCTGCATATGACAACACCATTTTCAAACGTGAATGTGGAAGGAAGGGGAGTATCAATCGCTGCATTAACGTCATTAATAAATACGAAGACATACCTAAAAATCCTTAATATTCGTCAAAATACTAAAGCTAGGATTGGAGATAAACACTTCTTCTGCTAGTATTGCTTCCTATTGGTGTTCCTTTTGTACTTATTATCAATATTAATGACTACAAATAAAATTAAAAAGCTCATTAAAAAATTTAGGCATGGTTCGGGTAAGATGAAGAGTTCGTCAGCTTGTCCGCCTTGTAAATTCGTTACCTTGGCCTCAAAACTACACTTACTTTACTTGAAAGCTATTATATCCGTTAAGGAAACAGTGTAATCTGTACTACAAGAAATACCTGCAAAAAGGTTTGAAGAACTTAAAAGACTCAACTTAGAGGTTATTTGGATGCACTGAAACATAAGAACAACGCCTGTGTAAACACTAAAGGGGCTGTCTCAGGAAGAACTGATGGCGTTTACCTTTAGTTCCTATTGCAGCTTATGGGGAGCGCTACCCACCACCAAACCATGTCCTTCAAGTGTTGCTATATCTGTTCAGTCCCATCCAATTGCTGATTCGTCATTTTATTATGTGTTTCAAATGGAAAGAGTACTCGCCTGTAGCCAAATGCGTTAGAGCCTTCACGGTTGCCATCTCGTTATCCTCACTCTTTTTATATTTCCCTCTCACTTGCAAGTGTTCGTGCCACTATACGTAAGGGAATGCAAAGAAAATTTTCCAAAGTTTATAATAATGCAGTTGTTGTAATAATAATTGCAAAATTGATGCTTGTATATTAAATAAATGTTTTAAATATTTAGTTTAAAATAAATTATAGTTTAAGAATTACTTATTTTTCTAATCCAACGAAAATACCAGAGGTTCAACCGTATAGCTGTGAATGTTACTTACGTTAAGAGATAATTCGTCATTGTCATTGTCTTCAACATCTGAGTACTGCAAATTTATGATGATAGGTTCTAAAATCTCGTTACTTGATATTTCTTTACAAAAGTCGTCTTCTTGTAGTTTATCCGATGTCTCACGCAGTTTTCCCAGCCTTGTTGTGTTCGTTGTCAATTTTTTTGTGTATAAGTCGATCAACGTCAGTCAGTTTAAAAATATTATTTCTATTTGTAACATAATTTGAGCCCACATTAACACAATTGGATTGTTCTAGCAGTAGAAGGGGGGATGTGGATCGTATCTTATCGTTCCAGCTGATACACACATGGAAGAGCAACTGAATAATGCTGCTTTGAACTCTCCAGACATTACGAACCATTTATAAACAAAGATATAATGTGACCAGGCAAGCTCTGCCAGACTAGCAGGAAGTGTATTGTTTCCTCTCATCGAATTTAACAAACACCTTGACTTATTCAAAGTTTATATTTCTTTCACCACGTTATGTCAAATGTTTACGTTTCAGTTCTTAGTAATTTCAAATATACGTTCACGCATACATGCCAACCAATAATGATATTCATTACAGTGCTTACGTCGTAATGAATTGTTGTAATATAATGACATCTATGCCCGATTTCACCAATAGATGTTAAGACTTAACACGAGTTTAGCAATAGTTAAAACAAAAATTGCATTTCACCAACAAGTGTTAGCGTAACACCCGTGTTAAACCAACAAGCCAAATTTCTAATGTTAAGTCCTTAACAATTGTAAGTAGTCAAGATGGCGAGCATAAACTCAGCTTTTGATGTCGATTTGCTATATTTAAGATCACCTAAATGACATTCGTAATAGAGTACGGCCTATGAGGAGAAATGATTTTGAGAAGCTATCCGAAGAAAATATTTTACAGAGGTATAGACTGTCGAAACTTGTTGCTATGAAGGTTACTGCGGAAGTACAAGAGAGGTTTGAACATGCATCGAAAGAAATATGGCGATCTCGCCTTTGCTTCAAGTATCAAAAAACTTGCGATTTTATAATTCACTGAATTATGTGGATAATACATTGTCCACCTCCCGTCATGAAACGTTCAAGTCACTTGTCCTTCTTCGCTCCTTGTTTTAAATTTACGTAATACTGAGTTAGAACATACATAGAAAGGAATATGACTATCTCGCCTTAGCTTCAAGTATTAATAACTTTGTGATTTTATAATTCACTGAATTATGTGGATAATACACTGTCCACCTCCCGTCTTGAAACTTTCAAGTCACTTGTCACTTGTTCTTCTTCGCTCCTCGTTTTAAATTTACGTAATAATGAGTTAGAACATGCATAGAAAGGAATATGCTGATCTCGCCTTTGCATCAAGTATTAATAACTTTGTGATTTTATAATTCACAGAATTATGTGGATAATACCCTGCCCACCTTCCGTCTGGAAACGTGCAAGTAACTCCTTTCTTGTACTTCTTCGCATCTCGTTTTAAATTTACGTAATACGTTTTGTTTGTAGTAATGACACATGCATTTAAATTAAGTTTGTTTCCAATTTTTCCCCGTGTGACATCTTTTTCTTTTACATTCACCGCATCTGTACTATTTTCCACGATATCGTTATACTTCCCCACCAATTCAATTAACAATCCTTTCTCCATTTATAAGAAATTGGTTTCATGGATTTGTTTATGATTTTGTTTATCCACCAATTGTTTAGCTGTGTGCAGATGAAAATGAAAACAAAAGCGCATGG
Source organism: Mantis religiosa (assembly GCA_030765055.1). Classification (NCBI taxonomy): domain Eukaryota; kingdom Metazoa; phylum Arthropoda; class Insecta; order Mantodea; family Mantidae; genus Mantis; species Mantis religiosa. The sequence continues at coordinate 9,050,821 of CM060951.1, forward strand.
TAGTACGTTCAGAAAACGATACGACTCATCCACAGCCATCTATAACTGTAATATTTACAATTTTCTTGGCGTTAGCACGTGTTTGTTAACATTTTCAGAAAACAGGTTGGTGAAATGCAAAAAATTGTTAGGGCTATAACAATTGTTACGTTACATTTGTTAACGTCGATTTTAACATCTGTTGGTGAAATCGGGCCCTAGAGTATTTATTTGTATTAAGAAAAGTATTTCAGCTAAAATAATGGATTTTTACAGTTATGATAAATACATTACTCTCTCCTTCCTCATGGATCAGTTTTTGAAAAATCTGAATTTTTGTCTTAGCACGGCTAGTATTTATTAGAGATTAATTAGTTTGTCACTCGTCAAATACCACCTAATCTCTGTTTCATATAACCTTGCCCGGCTGAAATGTATCACTCCGCGTTCAACAACCTCCCCCTCGCCCTAACTGGCTAATGCTTTCGCGTCATAGGCCATAGGCGGTGCCTTCCCCTTACATTTAAACCTGCAGTAAATATAATAATTGCCGGGAAATAAATAAAATCATACAAAAATCATACAAATAAGGATATGAAGGCATGCAAAAATATAAGTTTATAATGAACTGAGCAAATTGAAACAGAATGACTGAGCATTGAAACTGAAAGAGTTTATAATGAAAGGCCTTTGGCCTTTTACACTGGGATTTTTAAACCAGCACACATACCTTTTAGAAATGCTTGTCTTTCAGTCTTAAAAGTCGTGTCACACCATACTTTACTTTTCGTGTGTTCTTCGTGTATATTTAGCGATTTGTATCTCGGTGCAGTGTGGTTGTCCTTAAATAACTTCTTCGCCACACAGCAATATCGCCTCTGTCTTTTAGCACATTTTTCTTGCCTCTTTTTTTTCATTCACAAATCCCAGCTGTATAAGCAATCTGCTGAAATTTGGTAAATCTGCATCCTCATTTACAGCAAACGAAATGTTACTTATGTTAGGGAGTTCGTTTCTAAAGAAAAACTACACACATGACGACGCACAACACTTTTCACGTATTTTCTCCGAGCACGCACTTTTGTTTATTCCTGCTTTTGCCTGGAGTGGTAAGTTCTCCTGTTTCTTCAATTTCATTTCGCGATGTTCCTACGGATCTAACACTCACACCTCTAACTTCAGAGCACAGCTGTTCGACTTCTCTCACTGACAAAGACGGATTCTTCTCTGTGAGTGCATTAAACACATGCAACACAATTCTTTTTGGCCTGTTTGTAAATAATTGTCCTTGCGATAATTCAGCGAAAAACTGGCGGTAGACTCTGCCATTATTCATATAATAAGTAAACGCGCAATAAACCATCAATAAAATAATTTAGCTCCCGCACTCTCGAATGGCGATGCATGACTAATCCAGTTCAAAACAAGGTCAGTGATAAAAGTCATATAAACAAATGTCACCACTACCGCTAAATCACGTGCTATCGTGCCATGTGCTTGAGAGCAAAGGAACCTCCTCTTTACTTCGTTTAAGAATTAACATGCATTTCAGATAAATCAACTCTGTTGCGTAATATATTTAATTAAACAGTTACGAAAATATAAATTTGACAATTCTCTTCACCATGTTAAATAACGAACTAATTTTTACCGCACGACAGTCATTACCACAACAGCAACCAATGAGAGGTAATTAGGTCACGTGACCGTTAAGAGATACTGGGAAAGCTTACGTGAAACAAGGTATAGGGAGAATGCAATACGACAACAATGCAGGACTCCCACTGGCTGCTCACTAGTATCCCTCAAGGACAAACATCATCCCATTTGAAACACATAATAGACTCCTCGTCATGCTACCCTCCCTTTGCATATACTTTCCCAAGAAACAAATGCCTGCTTTCTTGATGAGCGATTCTTTGCTCTCTCTAGATCATTATAGTAATGGGACAGCTATTAGAGCCTCAAAACTTCCAGTCTTCTCTGTGACCAAGAGCCTTCTATGACCTCTTCACTTCATCCTTCTCTCTCAGTAATGTTTACAGTTCAGCACAGTATTTTATTTCCTCCTTTATGTTTATCCAAGGGGCTGTTAAGGAAATTATGTTGAAAATATATGGTGTTTATGTAAACTATGTTACACAAAGCACAGTTACAAATATAAATATGTAATTTTGCGGCATATGTCGCACACTAAGGTACTCAAATGTTTGTAAATTTATGACGTAAACAAAGGAGAAACAAGGAACTTGAATTAATTTTATAACAAAACTAAGTATCATGTTTTGTATTCAGGTTAGAGTGCCAAGCATCTCGCGGGTATTTATAACGCTACAAATGTAACTCCATTTTTATAAATAACAAAATGTTTTGGACAGCTTAGCGTGGACTACAAGCTGTCAACAAAAAGTGCAACAGCTCAAAATTACTCTCATGTTATTGAAGAAAAGGAACAATTTACCATTAGAAATGTGCAGTTTTGATAGTTTGTGTATACTATTAAACTTTCCATACTATTATTTTTCAGCGATACTTGGAAAGGACGTATTTGCACCTGTAGCAAAGGACAAAGGCAAAGTTTTTAAATGAGTGTTTTATAGATGACGAATGTGAAGGTTCCTTTGCACAAGAAATAGTTTTAGAGTGCGACGACGAAGGATTGGTTGACATCGGCAAGTGCAACACTTGGTCGACACTCGGTCATCATCTTACAATCACAATGTTTTATAAATATAAAGAGTGAAGCCTGTTGTGATATACTCAGTGTCACTTGAAATTGTTTCGAGTAATTGTAGCAAATATTTGTGATTTCATTGTTATATTTTCGCACAGGTTAAGTCACTTGGACTAGATGTCTCCCCATCAACTTGATAAGCATGTTGATCCAGTGTCTGCCAAGTCGAGGTAGGAGATCAAGATCATGCCGATCATACAGGGTAACTACTGCAGGTGGCATGAAGGAACTGCATACAGTGGACATGATATCGTTATTGACATAAAGTTGTACACGTAGTGTCAATTTCTGTATATATTCATAACATGAAACCTGTGTTATAAAATCTGTGTATTGCTTTACAAAATCCCTTCTCCCATCATTTTTTCCTATGTATGGCATAGAAACACATTGTTACATGATCTAGAGAAAGAACAATGGTATATATAGGCAATTTATTTATGGCACATTCACGGTTTTCAACAACCAGGAAGATAGAAGCTCTAAGAACGTGGACTACACTTTTCATTTGCATATATCCGGTAGAAATTAATTTATTTTGGAAGACTATGCGAGGGTGGTCTTAAAAGCTTCCGACCTTAATATGAAATGGCATCACTCGTAAATAAAAGCTAGTGAGTTTCGTGACAGCTACTCGCCAAATATTCAGCCATTTTGGACGCTCAGTTGTTATGTAACAGTCATTTGAGTGAGTTGACGTGAGTGTTTTTACAAAAATGGACAAAGTCGAGTATTAAGCTGTTATTAAATATTTGCCTTTGAACGGGAATACGCCTAAGTAAATCAAATATGATTTGGATTCTGTATATGGGGAATCTGCACCTTCATTTAGCCTTGAGGATATGGAGCGGTTGGATTCTGTCCTTACTGCCCAAACGACAGTGAGGAAAAGGCAGGTACAACCTGCTGAAAGTGCTAGTTCAACCCCCCCCCCCCAAAAAAAAAGAACAAATAGATTCGACCACCACTGGGCAGGTAGCTTTCTTATGGCAAGTTGATATTAAAGTAGTAATTTTTATGCCTTTTTGGTATTTTATTGATAATTATAGCCTTTCATTGTTTTTTACCCATCTGTGATTATTTATTTTATTGTCACTTTATTTTGATCTCAATTGTAAATTTTGATTAATTTATACCTGGCTATTGCCATAAATGTGTTATTGTAAGTGCGCTGAAGACCAAGCGGTTGTATACAAATCATCATCATCATCATCATCATCATCATCATCATCATCATCATCATCATCATCATCATCATCATCATCATCATCATCATCATCATCATCATCATCATCATCATCATCATCATCATCATCATCATCATCATCATCATCATCATCATCACATCATCAATCATCAATCATCATCATCACCATCATCATCATCATCTGCCACAGTTAAATTTTGGGAAGCTGAATTTAAACGTGTCCCTAAGAACCAGGGAGAAGATGGAATTTCGGTACGTCAAAAAACGACAACTACCGGCGAAAACATCGCCAAAGTTCACCAAAAGGTGCTAGACAACCACCGAATTAAAGGCACAGATTAGGAGCAATAAATCAGAGTTTTGGTGCCGATTAATTACTGTGTATGAAACATGGATGCACCATTATATGCCCGAAAGAGAAATACAGTCCAAACAGTGGACTGCAAAGGAGGACACTGCTCCAGAAAAAGCAAAACCAGTTCCTTTTCGGCTGGAAAAGTGATAGTGACTGTTTTCTGGGATAGTTATGGAGTTATTTTAATCGAATATCTTACAGGAGCAGACTACGCATCAGTAGTAGACAAGCTGAGGGCAGAACTTGCAGAAAAACGGCCACATTTGCAGAAATAAGCTACTCCTGTTTCACCAAGATAACGCACCATCTTAGAACCCAGCGGTTGCAATGGCGAAAATACACGAATTACGGTTTGAACTGCTTAACTCACCATATCTAGACCCAAGCGACTTCTTTTTGTTACCTCATCTGAAAATAGGGTTAGGTAGACAGAGATTTTCATCAAATGAAGCGGCAATCACCTTCGTGAACAATTATTTTACAGAGAAAAATGCCGAGTACTATTTGGATGGGTTACAGAGATAGGGCATCGCTGGGAGAAGTGTATAGAGTTACAAGAAGACTATATTGAAAATAAATAAATAAATAGATAAATAAATAGATAAATAAATAAATAAATAAATAAATAAATAAATAAATAAATAAATAAATAAATAGATAAATAAATAAATAAATAAATAAATAAATAAATAAATAAATAAATAAATAAATAAATAAATAAATAAATAAATAAATAAATAAATAAATAAATAAATAAATAAATAAATAAATAAATAAATAAATAAATAAATAAATAAATAAATAAATAAATAAATAAATAAATAAATAAATAAATAAATAAATAAATAAATAAATAAATAAATAAATAAATAAATAAATAAATAAATAAATAAATAAATAAATAAATAAATAAATAAAAATAAATAAATAAATAAATAAATAAATAAATAAATAAATAAATAAATAAATAAATAAATAAATAAATAAATAAATAAATAAATAAATAAATAAATAAATAAATAAATAAATAAATAAATAAATAAATAAATAAATAAATAAATAAATAAATAAATAAATAAATAAATAAATAAATAAATAAATAAATAAATAAATAAATAAATAAATAAATAAATAAATAAATAAATAAATAAATAAATAAATAAATAAATAAATAAATAAATAAATAAATAAATAAATAAATAAATAAATAAATAAATAAATAAATAAATAAATAAATAAATAAATAAATAAATAAATAAATAAATAAATAAATAAATAAATAAATAAATAAATAAATAAATAAATAAATAAATAAATAAATAAATAAATAAATAAATAAATAAATAAATAAATAAATAAATAAATAAATAAATAAATAAATAAATAAATAAATAAATAAATAAATAAATAAATAAATAAATAAATAAATAAATAAATAAATAAATAAATAAATAAATAAATAAATAAATAAATAAATAAATAAATAAATAAATAAATAAATAAATAAATAAATAAATAAATAAATAAATAAATAAATAAATAAATAAATAAATAAATAGATGGATGGATGGATGGACGGACGGACGGACAAATAAATAAATAGGTAAGTAAGAGAATGAATGCATAAATGAATGAATGAACGAGAGAGCGACTGAATGAATGAATGAATGATTAAATTAATAATTAAATAAATAAAAAGAATTCTGTAAAAAGTGACTTGTATCTACAGTAGGTCAGGGCATTTTCAGACTACCCTCGTAATTGTAAAACTGGTGATAAGGGGAATGAGAACTGACCCTTGCACTACTCTTGCTAAAATTGAGTGCAGTTAATGCATAGTTATCTATGCGTACAAAAAGAGACGCTTATTTAGAAAACTTTACACAAACTAAATGGCATAATATGGAAAACCTATTCTGTATTATTTAACCAGAAGGTCTTTATGTGGTACACTATGTAAAAGGTTGAATATAGCAATAGTGTTGTATTCTTTCAAAGTCCCTAATGATCGAGTCGTTAATATTAGCACTTGGCGATCTGTAGAATTTTGAATACGGAAGCCAGATTAAAAGATAAATATAACGTTAATTATATAAATGAATGATATTATCTACCTACTTATATACAACCTTTTCAAATCTCTTTTGCATTATGGGAATAATGCATACTACAACAAACTAATGGTAAATTATCAGCTTTGTATTGTTTATAGAAAACTATAATGTTCCCAAACCTGCAAGGTACCCTATTACTAAAGAAGAATTTACAGTGTTAAGGTAGCTACAAAGTAGGAATGAAGATAAGGCGGGGCTAAGTATGGATGTTCTATCGCTACTAGTCAAAGCGGTGCGTGCGATGTTGTACAGTTAAGCACGCAAGTGGCTTGCTTTGCCGAACCATACGGATGTTTTCTTGGCGTGCTCTAAAGATACCAATTAAAGAATTATTTTGTTTTCCCCGTGTTACAGAGTTGCTTATTCTGAGGATGACTGTGCAAACCTCATATTTATAGTACTTCTGGTTTGGGAGATATGGAAAGATAAGATGCCAGATTTGAAAGAAAAGAATAAACAGTCAGTGAAGAAAAGCACACACGAGCTATGCTGCAGTTGCATTCAGTAAAGTGATGACCTTATAAGAGTTCACACGTGTTTTTCAAAGTTAGTAAATATATCGCTTAGCAAGTCTAGTACTGGTACGTCTAGTAGTGACTTCGAAACAACTCATAAATTTTACATAAATAGACTACAAATATTCTTGTTAATGTGTGTTCCTTTTTCAAACAGATGTCAATTGAAGACATTTTTGAAATTACAAATTTCGCTCAGAGTCGAGAATTAATGGAAGCGTAGAGTCAGAATGAAAAATTCAATGCCATAGCCGGGATTTGAACCACGGATCTTCTAAGCCCGAACGTTAAATTACTTACAGCATAGTAAGTCATCAATAAGGTAGTTTTCTCATGTGTTTATGAGTACTCCTAGTGGTTTACCGGAAAAAACACGAGTCAGTTGTAGAATTTAATGTCATGTTGGCACGTTGGCCATAGTAGCTCAATGGTAGAGCGGCTGGACGGAAACCAGAAGATCCGTGGTTCCACTCCCGGCTATGACATTGAATTTTTCATTCTGACTACGTTTCCACAATGTAGCCACACACGGCCAGTGTGAAAGAACAATTAACTTCCATCGAGAATTAATGTTACAAGTTTGTCACGTGAGTGCTCATTTTCTGACGAACGTTGTTAAAGAAGTCAAACAATTCAGCAAATTAAGATGCGGCGGTTTATTTTGGATAATTTACAAGGTGTTTGATGATGGTGTTCTCTCCTTTAGTGAAGTTCTTGCAGAATTATTGTTCAACACGGCTGCTCTGAAGCGATGACCTCTGTAGCCAGGGTCGTAGTCTCGGAACGAAGAAATAATATAATCTTTTGGGATAATAAAATAATTACTGTTCCTTCGCTTTATTTCCTTTGAAAACTGAAGTTTGAATTATAAAAAGATATTTTGAAATTATTGAGGACTCTTTAACAAAATAATTCTGCTTTTAGTCGATACAATTCAGTTTTGAATTAAAATTATTGCATCAACTTTCTCCTATACTTTACAAATAATCGTAAAATTGTCCGTTCTTAAAGAATTTCTGATGCATTTGCTATTTAATATACTTTCGGACACACGCAAACCATGAATGCTAAATGCTTCATGAAAAATATGCAAGATTTCAGACAGACACTTACACACGTGCGTATTCAGTGATGGTTACATGTAGAAGAATTTTATATTACACTGCTGCTCATTTGTTTAGCATAGCAAACATGTAGTCTCTGCTAGTCGTTTGTTTAAAAGAAAGTTAATGCAAGTAATAGTATGTTATAAGATCAAATGGCTTTTTACTCTATGGATGTCTTGAATGTCGCGTCCAAATCGTCACACCGAAACACACGCTAGCAGATGTCACAAGAACAACATAAGATATCCGCTACAAGGAGGAGTTTGCATATTTAGATCTGCAGGGAAACATCGAGCAGCTAGAGAACGGGCTACTAACTTACTCAATTTTAAAAATTATGTTTTACGTATAACAATTTATGATTTATATGACAAGGTTGACCAATTTAATAAGGGAGGAACTAGATTATGGAATTCTGTATCTTCTATGCATAATATTCTGAAAGCCCTTAGGTTCAAATATAGGAGAACCAATGATTGTCACAAATTTCTGCTTGAAAGAAGCGATATCGTTGCAGCAAGACTAAAATTTCTGCGCACAATGCACAACATCAGTACAGGAGATTCAAGGTGTAAAAATGCTTCATAAATACACATTTTTATGTTCCGTATTTATTATTTTGTTGAAGCAAGTTTAAATGGTTTAAAGTCCATTACAGACAGTATACAAATATGGCATCATTAAAATAGAAACTATATTCACAAATCGTTAAAATGTCACTACTTTTTTCACTGTAGCAAACAGCTTCTTTCGTATAACGCATCTAATTTGAATCATTTTGTTTTATGTACATATAAGCGATAGCTACGGAAGTGAACTGTTCTCCAGTTCAAGGTTTTAAGGATCAGATTATGTGATAATCATTGTATATGTTCTCTCATACATGCTGAAATATTAAGTGCACTTCTCTGTGAGTATCTGTATCACTGTACATCTCAGCATATGTATGATGCTTGCTATGTTGAGACAAAGACAGATATATCAAACATCTCTGTCGCCCACCTGTCGAGGAACGTGCAACATCAAGACAGTAGGATAATCGTAATGGCTCAGTCCATGTTCATTCTTATTTTGTAGCTACCATAGTCGAAGACTCAATTATTATATGGTCACAAAGTTACATTAAGATAGTGTAATTATGTCGCATAGCGATTGCTATGTAAAACAAGCTATTCAGGAGTTGATGCAGTAATCTAATGCAACCATAGTAAACAATCTAATTGTTCAGCAACAGGGTGTTCTAAACTGAGACGCAAGCTCTGCCCCCTATATCATTATTTCTTAGCAGGCACGGTGAACCACGATGTCACTTGCATTTGTTCCATTTTTGGGAAAGACGTGAGCAGCTGATAAGCAGTATGAAGAAGCCTATTGTCATCTCAACAAGGTAAGTATGATAAATTTAGTTCTTAAATATTATAGTCTTAATGACTACAGAGGGTTTTGCATTTTCTTTCCACAGAAGAAGGACTATCACGGGAAAGGTTTCATTTTCCGTAATATCTCTAGGATACTGAATAAAATATTAACCTGTTCCTAATACTAGGACAGATAAATGAAGCTGCTGCTATTGTATATGAAAACAGTACCTACGAGGGAGATATGGGCCCATGAAATTTCAATTTATAGACGTAGAAGGGACGTAAAATCCATTTTACGAGAAGTGCAGAAGTGTCTTAACTTGAGAAAATGGGGAAGTACCTGGAATTTCAGACAATGTTTATATTTTTTATTCGTCCTGTATTCTTATTTCTTTAGTGTAGAAATTAATTGTTCTTTCACACTGACCGTGTGTAGACTAAATTGTGGAAACGTAGAGTCAGACTGAAAAATTCAATGCCATAGCCGGGTTTTGAACCACGTATCTTCTGGTTGCCGTCCAGCCGCTACAACCATTGAGCTACTATGCCCAACGTGCCGATATGACATTAAATTCTCCAACAGACTCCTGTTTCTCCCAGTAAACCACTAGGAGTTGTCATAAACACATGAGACAACTATCTTAATGACGACTTTCTATATTGTAAGTACTTTAAGGCCCGGGCTTTATAGTTAACCACTATTAGGTAAATTAATGGAAATTAATTGTTCTTTCTCAATGGCCGTGTGTAGGCTAAAGTATAGAAGGATAGAGTCGCACTGAAAAATTCAATGCCATAGCCGGGAATTGAACCAGGGTTCTTCTGGTATCCGTGCAGCCCGTTCTAACCATTGAGTTACTATGGCCAACGTGCCCGGGCCTTAAAGCACTGGTGGCGGTAGCCTGGCCGGAGGTAACCAATTCCCCGTGATTGTCGGGTATACAGTGCCCCCTCGAGTCCAACCCAATGCGAACAACTCCCGCATCGATCGCACCACAACAGCTGAAGGGGACGGACCCCTTCCCCTACGGGATCACTCAAACGACTATATTTATTATTATTTTTTATTCTGCATTTCTTATGTTTTAGCCTGTAGATGGTATACCAAGACGCATTATTACAATTTTATATTTACTAAAACATAATAATTATATTGATATTTACAAACATTTTGCAGAAAAGCTAACCTACGCTAACCTATCTAATCTAATTTCTAGAAGTGTAGCTTACAATTTTTACAATCTAAACTACTTCTACCTTCCTATCCCTAAAAATACAATTTATCCTTTTGTTCTTGTGTTGATGTTGCCTTCTTTTATCGCTTCAAATCCTTCTGTTGAGCCCAAGATTGTCTTCTTCTATTAATCCTTGGACTAGGTAAAGTTCCTCATCTTCCTTTGGTTGTTGAAGCTAGGTATCCATATTCTGTCCTCGAAGTCGTTCAGATCTTCTTGGTGTGGAAGGTGGTTCACAATGTCTATGTTGAATATTGTCTCTTACTTGTCGTTGCTGTTGCCTTTGTTGCTGTTGCCTTCAACCATTACTATTGTTGAGAACTTCTCCGCTGTCAGTTCTAGTATTTTAAAATCTTCTCTCTTCCTAATGATGTTCCATATACATTTGCCTACTAATTCTTTCCTCTCGTCTTCTAGCTATTGTGTATACTTTATACATTCAAATAAAATATGTTCCGGAGTATCTTCTTCCATGCAGGTTGTGTACATGGTTTCATCTGCCTTTCCTGTCTTTTACGGTCCATGTCCTGAAATGTATTGCATTCTACTTCGTCTTGTTTGGATCTCCTTTAATTTTAACCTCTCATTTATACTAGGAAAGATTTCGCGTGTCCTTCTTCCTACATCAATTTGATCCCAGTCATGTTGCCATTCTTCATTTAATACTTTCCTAGTTTCTCTCCTCGTCCTGAATGGAGTTCCCAATAAATTTTCTATCTTAGTGAATTCTCTCAGCTTCATCCAAAAGTAGGCTGTACTTTGTTTAATCAACAAATCCAGTGACCATATTCCCAATATCACTGATAATGCCATTGTTGTAGTCGTTGATACTGCTCCTGCGTAACGAAGTAAAGCTTATGTTTGGTATTTCTGCAGAGTACCTATATTCTTCCTCAATTGTACTCAAACGACCTTTTTTTAAAAAAAAAAATACAGAGGAACTACTCCCATTAGTCCTGTACCTGTATGACCAAAGAGCCGGGCCCAGTTCTACACGGGAGCGATGGATTCTCCGGGAATCCTTCCATAGGGCAATACCTGGAGTCTAAAAAGTCCCCCGCTGAGCACAACGTCAAGACGGGATGGAAGTGGATACGCTACTTACGCGCGTCAACCCCGCAGAGAAGACTAGATAACCTCGATGGGGCCAAATGGTGATCTAGCACACCTTCTACTACCTCTGCAGGCTAGTACCCGGGACCTTTTAGGCAACCCTCTACCCCCTCCGGGTGACCGTAGCCTGGTGATCTAGCACACCTTCTACTGGCTCTGCAGGCTAGTACCCGGGACCTTTTAGGCAACCCTCTACCCCCTCCGGGCGGCCGTAGCCTGGTGATCTAGCACACCTTCTACTAGCTCTGCAGGCAGGTACTCGGGACCTTTTAGGCAAACCTCTACCCCCTCCGGGCGGCCGTAGCCTGGTGATCTAGCACACCTTCTACTAGCTCTGCAGGCTAGTACCCGGGACCTTTTAGGCAAACCTCTACTCCCTCCGGGCGGCCGTAGCCTGGTGATCTAGCACACCTTCTACTAGCTATGCAGGCTAGTACCCGGGTCCTTTTAGGCAACTCTCTACCCCCTCCGGGCAGCCGTAGCCTGGCCGGAGGTACCCAATTCCCCGTGAGTGTCGGTAACACATTGCCCCCTCGAGGCCAACTCAATCCGAACAACTCTCCGACCGAAGGAGCTCGGCATGTTCGGCCCTTGGTTCCTCTAGTAACATCAGAGGTACCACGAGTGCTAAGGGTCCGCAGCGCCCGCACCTCGGCAGCTGAATGGGACGGGTCCCCTCACCTACGGGAACTCAAACTCAAGCGTCCAAAATATCTGAAACTTAGGTGAGTATCTGTCAACAAATGGACTAGCTTTTATTTACGAATGCTGCCATCTTCAGGTTGAGGTTGGAAAGTTTTCGGACCACCATCATACGTCATAGTTTCATAAACTGCTTTTGATTTGCTGATTTGCTAATATTTCTCGATCTGAGTAGCCTCTGTAACATTCCTGAACTAAGCACGGTGATGTTTAGTCTAACTTCAAAACTTTGTTTCAGATTACTATTTTATATTCCACTTATCAAATTACTTTTAATTTCAGCTACCCTTCTTTTATGATTTCTTTTTACTCTCACGGGATTACATCACTTGTTATTAAACGTGATACTCATAAAATCAAGCCATATCAAAATATAAAGGTTTTCTTTTTTTCTTGTGTAGCATAGCTTCATTTGAATTTTAAACGCTGTAGTAGGTTCCTTGTAATTGCTGTTAAAGAAATAATAAAATTAATAACAGAATGTGAAATATCATTCAACGCGTGGAACAGTTTTAATCAATTCAATTGGGTTAACTGAATTCATAACAAAAATGAATAAAGCTAAAACTAATTCTCATAGCTAATTTAAATTGTATATATGATGATTAAACTACATTGCCACACTCTCATAAATATTTCAGGTCATTCAAATTCATATTGTGAAACTTTAGGTTGTCAAATATGTACATTCTTAAAAACGACCAAGAAGGTGAGGCAGTGATAATCTAATTAAATACAAATAAGAATTGTTTAGGGAAATAGAAATCTTATTGGAGACCAATATATAAATCACACGGAGATTCAGAAATGTTGTGCAAAACCACGAGAGTTATTGCTAGAAGATTAGTAATGTGGAGAACGCATTGTTGCGATGAGGCGGCGTGGCCAAGGCATTCAAAGAGACGGGCAGTGCACTGCGGAGAAGAAAGCTTGCCGAAACGCTGCGGCATTTCTTGAGAGACCGTCTTTCTTCTAACGCCGTCTTGATTATTTGAGAACAGTCCATCAATTTTCGGAATAAGGAGTAAACTATACAAGAAAGCTGCCACCCACCACTGGGAGGAGTGTGCTTGTGCTCGATGACACTGCAAGTTGTATTGTGTATGTGAGTAATTCTGCTACTATACGGGTTGACCAAAGTGTGCTTCTACGGAAATAAAGGGCAACTTTTGGTGTTTGTAACCTGGACTTCTTATTTCACGAACACACAAAGTCATATGTGGTGTCAGGAGTGGGAAATCTGCTTCTTTCCCCCCACTGTTTCGACAAGCCCTTATCTCCACCCAGCACTATCTGTCTTCTTGAAGGCCACGGCCGCGCCGCTTCGCTGATAACATGCGATCGCGACACTGCTCCCTCCTCGAGGCTGGTCGTCCTGAACAGCACCATCGTAACGGGCCAGATAATCCAGGTGTCCCACCAATATTTTTCCTCGGGGCACCTTCTGGATGCGGTAGATCACTTCGTTAATCCTCTTTAACACCAGGTACGGTGCTTGCCATGGTTACTGAAGCTTCGGGCAGCGTCCCTTGGTCCGAGTAGGGCGGTACAACCAGACCAGGTCACCTTGCTGGAAACCTTGGCTTTTGGCTTGCCTGTCGTATCGGGTCTTCATGCGGTCACTCGCCATCTAATTATTCTGCCGGGCCACCAAGCTCTCCACATTCCCGGTTGCTGGCTGTTTCGATTCCGGGGAGCTTCCAAAAGCCAGGTCACAGGGGAGGCGTAATTCTCGGCCTAATATTAACCTGGCTGGCGTCATCTCAGTGTTGATAAGTGGTAGGCCAGCAGGAACAGTGGTACTTTGATGATCCAGTCTAGCTGATGGCTGGTCACGGCCTTCCTCAGATGTTCTTATAGGGTCCTGATGTACCTCTCGACCATCCGTCTGCGGATGTAGGGGTGTTGAGCGGGTCTTGTTCACCCCAAACCATTAGGTTAGAATCAAAATTGGTGTCCGATCACTGTGGAGCTCTAACGGCACCCGAAAACGGCAGAAAAGTTGCTCCACGAAGCAGGCTGTGATCGTAATCGCCTCCTGGTTCGGGATGACATACACCTCCAGCCACTTGGTGAAGTAGTCCGTGACCACCAATCAGGTACTTTTTGCCTCGGTCGGACACGAGGAATGGTCCAGCTATGTCGACAACAATGCTTTCGTGACAGTAATATGAGGGTGGGCTGATAAGACCCGGACCTCACAGTAAAGCATCTTTGGTTCTTTATTTCTCAATGTAATCACCAGAAAGGCCAAATACATTTGTCATATCAGTGTTCAAATTTAATAAAATCATCTCTGTAGTACGATTTATCATGGTCTTCAAAATAGCTGTTTACCGCATCGATGACCTCTAGTTGCTCTGAAATCTACATCCATCAAGAAATTTTTTTGAGGTTCAGGATCAGGTGATAGTCACTCAGTGTTAGATCTGGCCAATAAGGTGGATGTTAAGGTAGTTCGAACTTTGGAAAGATATAGTCAGACTGAAAGATTCAATGCCATAGCCGGGATTTGAAACACGGATCTTCCTGACTCCGTCCAGCCGCTCTAAACCATTACGCTACAATGGCCAACGTGCTAATATGACATTAAATTCTCCAACTGACTCGTGTTTTCCCGGTAAACCATTAGGAGTTCCCATAAACACATGAGACAACTACCTTAATGACGACTTACTATGCTGTAAGTACTTTAAGACCCGGGTATGACATTAAATTCTCCAACTGACTCCTGCTTTTCCCGGTAAACTACTAGGAGTTCTCATAAACACATGAGACAACTACCTTAATGGCGACTTACTATGCTGTAAGTACTTTAAGACCCGGGTATGACATTAAATTCTCCAACTGACTCGTGTTTTCCCGGTAAACCATTAGGAGTTCCCATAAACACACGAGACAACTACCTTGATGACGACTTACTATGCTGTAAGCACTTTAAGACCCGGGTATGACATTAAATTCTACAACTGACTCGTGTTTTCCCGGTAAACCATTAGGAGTTCTCATAAACACATGAGACAACTACCTTAATGGCGACTTACTATGCTGTAAGGACTTTAAGACCCGGGTATGATATTAAATTCTCCAACTGACTCGTGTTTTCCCGGTAAACCATTAGGAGTTCCCATAAACACATGAGACAACTACCTTGATGACGACTTACTGTGCTGTAAGTACTTTAAGACACGGGTATGACATTAAATTTTCCAACTGACTCGTGTTTTTCCCGGTTACCATTAGGAGTCCCATAAACACATGAGACAACTACCTTGATGACGACTTACTGTGCTGTAAGTACTTTAAGACCCGGGTATGACATTAAATTTTCCAACTGCTCGTGTTTTTCCCGGTTACCATTAGGAGTCCCATAAACACATGAGACAACTACCTTGATGACGACTTACTGTGCTGTAGGTACTTTAAGACCCGGGTATGACATTAAATTCTCCAACTGACTCGTATTTTTCCCGGTAAACTACTAGGAGTTCTCATAAACACATGAGACAACTACCTTAATGACGACTTACAATGCTGTAAGTACTTTAAGACCCGGGTATGACATTAAATTCTCCAACTGACTCGTGTTTTCACGGTAAACCATTAGGAGTTCCCATAAACACATGAGGCAACTACCTTGATGACGACTTACTATGATGTAAGTACTTTAAAACCCGGGTATGCCATTAAATTCTCCAACTGACTCGTGTTTTTCTCCGTAAACCACTAGTAGTTCACATAAACACAGGAGACAACTACCTTAATGGCGACTTACTATGCTTACTTTAAGGCCCGGGCTTTATTGTTAACAACCAATAGGTCAATTAATAGAACATAATGAGAACTCCTAGTGGTTTACCGGGAAAGACACGAGTCAGTTGGAGAATTTCAGGTCATGTATGCACGTAGGCCATAGTAACTCAATGGTTTAGAGCGGCTGGACGGAGACCAGAAGATCCGTGGTTCAAATCCCGGCTATGGCATTGAATTATTTAGTCTGACTCTATCTTTCTAGAGAGAACCTGTTAAAAGAAGCAGTGATTAAATTCTGTTGTTATGGGCTCCTGATAAAGTAGAAGTTTTGGAAATGCATTCCATTTCAATAAAAGTTTTGACTGGAAGAATTTTCTTGCAAACCTTAATGTCACAACACTTTGTAATATAATCGGCGTTCCTTTCTCTAGTAAATGCCGGTCATAGACACAAATCGTGGATTTCTAGTGATATATTGGTAACGAATTTCTGAGTGAGGTGCAATATTTTCTCTATCTAGCATGTACGTGGGAGAGAAAGGAAAAATTGCTCTCCGTTTAGAGAGATATAAAGCTATAACAGGACGGGAAAATAGATTTATGGATAGATAGAACACGGAGTGATTTGGTAAACCATTGCATTATTCACAACGTTCGCAATCTGTCACCGTGAAACAAGCAATGCCACTGGTTATTCATACAGTTAATTACATCCTCTCACGATAACTTCAGCACAGGTAGTTCTACAAGTTTCTTCAGAATATTTCCCTGGGTATCCTGAAAACTAAGTCTTCTGCAAACCACGGATTAAGGGGGGACATACGAGAAAATGTTCAAAAAATCTAACTACCTTTATTGTTTTGTAAAATAGTATATAGTGTTAGCTATCAAACACCAAAATATTATGACTGTACGTGGTGTGTATGTATGTTTAAAAAATTAAATGCCCTAGTGTTTCATAGTAGCATAGTAGCAATACATAGTCTACCATCAGCTGTCTTGGAATCTATAAAGCACACCTACCAATTCTTAGCACACTCAGACTTACTAAAAAGGTGTCTCTATGGAGAGAAACAAAACCCAAATGAAAACCTCAACAGTTTAATATGGAAAAGGTGTCGCAAAACATCATTTGTGTCTTCCATAGTGGTGAAAATTGCTACATTTGATGCTGCAATAGTGTTTAATGATGGGAAATTTGGCAGGAAGGAAGTTATTCTTCAGTTAGTGTATCAAACTGGTGTGTTTATGGAAACAATTTTGCAGAGTATCGACAACATTCCAATCGCTGGTGCAGAAAGAGCTATGAAATTAAAGCAGAAAGAAGCAGGACAGAAGAGGAATTTAAAAAGAAAGGCTGAAGAAAACCAGAATGAGGATACAGACTATGAATATGGGAAGTTCTGACTTAAAATTAAAAGGAAAACTGAATAATGCTTATTGTATTTTATTTGCCTTTCCCCGTAACTTGCATTTTCTACATCTTTAACCCATTTTTCTCTCAAATTACTTCATCTACAGTATTGCAATTTAGCACACAGCTTTCTTATGCCACAATGAACTTTTTGTTAGTTCTTGAACTTAAGATTAAGCTCCAGATGGAGTGTGATGATACAAAAAAATGTAATATTATTTTAACTTGAAGGGATGCATATGATTACCTTTTTTTAAAATTCTATACAGCTTCAATAAGAAATCTAAATCCAACAAATTCATTTTTAGTGTGTTTTAAAATAACATACAAAATTTCAGAGAGATAGTATATGTGAATTTTGAAAATAAAATGGGCTTAGGTTTGTAAATATCTCTGCATATAGATAGAGAATGTAGCATTAGTTATAAAAAATGGAAAATTATGAAAAAATTTGTGCATATTAACTGTATTATCTTAAATGAGTATACTTAGTTTCAATTCTCTAACTTGAAAATTTTGGATGTTATGGGTATTTATGTAAGACCGGGAATATTTGTATACGTACCCCCTTAAGCTCATTGCACCTTCCGACATCACTGCTACATCTCCATCTCTTCCTCGGGCAACCAAGGTGTCTCCTACCTTGAGGTTTGCAACTCCTCACGATCTTAGGTATGTAATCCTCGTTCCTTCTTTCTGTATATTATTTCCAATTATTTCTCTCCTCTTCAATCTTCTCATTTAAATCAAACATTTATAATTCATCACTATATCAGCATTTCTGACGTTTCTTCTAGTATAACCTTTCACACTCCACAGAAACCTCATTTCAGCATTCTGCCTCTTACGAGGGCTGTTCAATAAAACATGATGATAATTTTTTACGATCATAATTGTTCGCACAGATATTCAAACTTATTATATTCTGTTAGCTTAATGTGAAACAAACACGCCGTAGTAGTTTCATTGTTAGTACTTCTGGTTCACACCTGTGAGTACCAGGCAAGCTCAGACATGTTCAGTATCGCCAACCGCTGCAATTGAGGTAACACGCGGGCTTGAAGATTCAACATCTAAAGGTTATAAAATCACAGGACAGATTGTCTGTGATGCACCTATCATGTTGGCACGATACGGCATTCCCACGACCATAACTGGAGTATCCAGAAACAAATGAATGTGGTTCACATGCTCAAAATTAGTGGCTATATCAGTTTCTCTATTTTGTTGAGTGTGAAGCGTGTTATAAATCCACTTTATTCAATGTATGAGTAATGTAATATTAGAAAAATTTAATCAATAAATAATGAACACGTTTAAGGAACTTCTGAAAACTCCCTTTACCAGGCAAGCATTAGAACAAAGGGTTAGTGTGAACATTTAATACAATTAGGGCGATCTAAAAATTTGAGCAAAAAGAGAAACTAAGTATAAATTCTGCTTATACCATTAACAAACATATGCGCATGTATGAGGCGTGTCCGTAAAACAAGGTCTCCAATTTTATTTAACATAGAAACCATGTTTATTGTCAATGAATGTTATATTGATGGAAAGGCGGAACCTACAGCTGTTTTTCAACGTAATCACGATTGCGATCGATGCACTTTTGCCTGCGCTGTGGCAGTTTTTGTATACCCTTGTCATAGCATTCTCCCGCCAAGTTGCGCAGGTAGCGCTCAACCTCGTTTTTCAAATCATCGTTGGTCTGGAAATGTGTTCCATCCAGGTGTGACTTCAACTCAGGAAACAGATGATAATCAATAGGTACTAAGTCTGTACTGTAGTGGGGTTGGGTGAGGACGTCCCATCCGAGCCGGGCAAGCAGATCCGCCGTTGCATGTGCAGTATGCAGACGAGCGTTGTCGTGATGAAAAATCGCTACCTTCGTCAGCATTTTCCTCCTTCGATTTTGAATGGCACATCCCAATTTTTTTAAAGTATCACAGTAGCTATCGGCGTTTATTGTTGTGCTGGTAGGCATAAACTCGCCCAAAAATACACCTTTTCTGTCCCAGAACATACTGGCCATCACTTTGCTGGCACAAAATGTCTGTTTGAACCTTCTCGGCTTCGGGGAATTCGAATGCCGCCACTGACGAGAACGTTCTTTAGTTTCTGATGTTGTGTAGTGCACCAAGGTTTCATCGCCAGTGACAATTGAATTCAACAATTCCTCGCCCTGTTCTGCATAGCGCTCCACAAATCGGTGGGCCGCTTCAACACGTTGCCGTTTATGGTCTTCGGTGAGTATTTTGGGGACCCACCTCGCACACACCTTGCGATAATGCAAATGTTGGGTCAAAATCCTGTCAATCGTAGTCCTACTGACCTCAGGGATAAGTTCGTACTGCTCGCGAACTGTCACACGCCGATCTTTAAGCATTTCTTGCTTCACTTTTGCAATTGTTTCGGCTGAAACCGAAGGCCGACCAGAACGCTGTTCGTCATGGACGTCTGTACGTCCGTCTTTGAACTCTCTGTCCCACACTCGTACGTTTTTGACGCCCATACACTGTGGCCCATAGACTTCGCATAACTGACTATGAATTTCAATGGGGGTAGTGCCCTTGGACTCAAAAAACGGATCACTGCTCGCAACTCGAACTTGGCGGTGGAAGTGGTAGGAAGCTCCATCGTAAATGGCTGCCCAGCCAAGACTTATGGTTGCAACGGGTTCGTTGTGGCGGATATTGGAAGGGGTGAAACCAAGCTATACTCCAGTGTTGCCGGATCTCGCGTAATAGTGTTCCTCACGGTTGCAGCACCTGGGAGACCATATATTTTATGGACATGCCTTGTACGTCACTTTTCAAAACTAGATGAGTTGCATGAAACTTTTCCCCTCTGCACGCTGTTATTCTTCGGCACGAGCTGACACTGATTCTAACCATGTAAAATTGCTGCTGAAGAAACGTAGTAGAGCTACTTCTACAAGCGTTTGCCTCAATCAGTATAGAGTAGGCACCGGAAATTACTGTGCTAGTTACAGTTTGTTCACAGAAGAAGTATAGAATGTCCTATGAATGTAGCACTTCATATTTTCGATCAAGGAACTAATGCTAGTACATTGACGAGGGCTGTTCAATAAAGAATGATCATAATTTTCAATGGTCATAATTTTTCGCAATATTATTCTATTTTATTATATTTCGTTAGCTTCATGTGAAACAAACACACCGTATTAGTTACGAGATTGGTGCTCCTGGTTCCCGCCTGTGAGAACCAGGCAAGTTCAGATATGTTCAGTATGGTCTACCGCTGCATTGGAGATAACATGGAGTTAAAGTTGATGTTAGAGGAAGATCCGGTGCTTCTTTCAAGCGTAATCACTGCTGATGAAACCTGGCTACATCATTTTGATCCTGAGGGTAAACAGCAAAGTTCAGTGTGGAAATCACCTTCATCATCATCCCAAAAAAGAGCAAAAGTGGATGCTTCTGCTGGGAAAGTTATGGTCATCTCTTTCTTTGATATTCATGAAATGGTTTATCAGCATGTTGTACCTGCAGACACATCAGTAACTGGAAAATAATACAGGATTGTTCTGAAAACATTGGAAGTCCATATCAGGCGCAAAAGACCATATTTCCGTGAAGTCGGCTGGATGCTATACCACGATAATGCGCGGCCGCATATTGCCAATGTTGTTGCTGAATATCTTGCAAAAATCAAAGTGAAGTGCATCCCTCACTCTTCCTATAGTCCGGATTTAGCCCCGTGTGACTTTTTCTGATCTCTGCGTACGTGGGAGGCATTATCCATCATCAGAAGCAGTGGTGAAGCCTGCGGTGGCGATTTTGAATAATCTCTCAAAAATGGTTTCCAGGATGTCTTTGAAGACTGGCAGAAACGCTAGGACAAGTGCATTGCATTCAGGGGAGATTATTTTGAGAAGGACCATCAAAATTATGAAGAGTAGACGTACGTTGTGAAAAAAATGTGATTGTTCTTTATTGAACCGCTCTCGTGTAATACATTTTGGAACCATATGATCACGTAAGTAAAGACCACTGCGTGACTAGGTATAATTTAAAATGCTTATCGAGGCATAAACTTTAGTGCACCATTATGATTATTCCTTCTGATTTTTTATACCCTCTTTAGTGTTTATATTTTTTCGTATAACTGAAACAAGTGTTATAATGTATTGAAATTTTATTCCAATTACTACCTATTGAGGTCAGCGTTATATAATTTTGAGAGAGTAATGCTCCGACAGCGTTGTAATCAGATATATCCATAAATATTAATGTCACATACTTTCATGTTAGTATACAATTTATTTTGCAAGTTACGTTTAAAGATTTACATTTATATAGAATGAGGGATGTAATATAATATGTATTAGTATTACCTTTGAAGCAAACTTTGGCTGGTATCGTATCCGATAGCGGGTGTTTTCTTAATTTGTGGCCTTGCCTCAGAAATGCAGAGTAATCTTTGGTCAGGACGAAGTGGATCCAAAAGAGGAAAGGTTGAAGATATTTTTTATTAACTTACATTGTTGCTACTCTCATTGTCATTAACGTCAGTCACGTCCTACTCTACGCTAAAGAGAGGAAAGAAGATCTGCCTTCACCTGTTTCTCACGGAGCTAAGATGCATTAATAGAACTCAAAAACAAACCCATCTAAACCCTCAAAGTCATCATCATCATAATATAAGCTGTGAATTAGAAATAAGGGTAAAACTGTATTAGATAAATAATGACAAATATAATCGTTGGATGACAATTACCGTTTTTCTAATTTTACTAATTTGGTTCCTAACTAATATTACATTTTTCCAATCTTTCGTGATTTAAATAAATACTGCTATATCTAAAATTGGTAATATATTCTAATGAGAGAACGTAAGCTTTCTCGGCCGAGGTCAATATAAAAAATAGTTATTTCTGAGCTGTTTTGCCGGCGTGTGCTGGCATAAGGACGTCCATGCGTTCTTTGCCACAAGTGGACATCTTCAGTGGCACGTTTGAAGTTTCTTCGGAGAAGGTTTCGCTGTCATTAATTGGAAGATCGCTCACCTATATGTTGCGTATGTAGGCGTGAGGCACTTACACTTACACGTGTAAGTATGTGAGTATGTGACCGCACGCTTGGATTCTGTGGGATACCTTTTGACTACAGTTTTATGGATTTTGTATCTTTTGTTATAAAAAAACATTATAATTTGTATTCTCAAAAATATTAAAATTACGAAAATCTAAAATGTATATGTTGGATTGGTTAAGGGCAATATAACAAGAATATGACAGAAATAAACCGTTGATAGAGAAAGCTAACGTCCATTACAATGAAATCCGAAAATGTAGGAGTTAATGTTCCAGTTATATAGCCTAATTTGTTTAGTTTTCCATATATACAGGTTGTTTCAAAACGACACCTAAAGATTTTGCGTAGTTTATTCCTTAGCTATTCCCAATTTCGGTGTCGTAGCTTCAAAGTTCTGTTGGGTATAACTTTATACAGTATTATATATTACATTATTTTGTGATTAGGCAGCGCAGGAACCACTGGTGTACGAACCTCAAAAGTTGTTACTGGGACATACGAGCCACGAAAACAAAAGCATTACTCCTTGCTCTTTATCAGTGACCCTAGTCTACCTTTCAGGTAATGAGACAAATGACAGTTACTTGTGAAATAGTCGACTAATAACTCGGACAGTTGAAGGTCGCTCTTCAGTGTAAAACTACACATTCCGTCCTAACAGAGAGGATTTTGCGTGTACTTAGATAACAAATCCAAGTAATATGGAGCGTTATACGAACGTCGAAATGACGGATATGGTTTTGATGTATGGAAGAGCTGAAGGGAGTTCAACGAACGTACGGTTAATTTAGTTTTATTAAAAATATGAATTGTAACTAACTCTCTAACTTCAGAGAGTTTGTTAAGATTTAAATTGTACAGTACCTTCAACCACTTACCGTAAATATCAGCAATTTCCTTTTCGGTTACAAATGCTTTATTTAGTATTATCAAACACGTGAAATAAAATGCTCGTCTCATTGTATAAGCCATGTAGTTTTAGTTAATTTATCTACAATTCTTTGATGTTGTTTGCAGTTCTGTTTATCATTTAATGCTTCCATCCTCAACATAACTAACATTAACTTCCCTCTAAAACGTATAAGTTGCATATGTCCATCAGCTTATTTGTCATCTTGGACTACTATAACGGCATTTGGGAGCACGTTAAACACTCATAAGCAATAATTAAGCAACAGCTGCTTTATTGCGGTTTCATAAAACAAAGACATTTTTAATAGTAGCAAGTTACTGCGCAGTATGTCGGTATGTTTACAGTTACAGCACGTGGCACGGCGTGTGACCTATACCTGCCAACTCCGACAGCGTGAGACACGGGTCGTCGTTCCTCCACAGCACAGTGGTGTCGTTGAAGGTGAACCTACTCCTCAGAGGAGGGGCCGTCGACGTTTTGCCATTTCGGGACATGTCCCTTACGGGCATGGTGGTGGTTTTTAATGATATGATGGTGGGTGGATGGTGGTGGATATGTCTTAATGGTTGTCTGGTTTGTTGGTAAGGGTTGAAATGTAATGAATATCTGGGGGATTTATGGGCCTATGGTGGTGCTAGCACTAGTCTGGGTCGCTTGTAGGTTTCACCGGGGTCTAGGTCATACTCTCCCAGACCGCGGATTAGATTGTTGAAGCTAGAGGGGAGCTTGTTATAAAAATTATGAGATAAGGTAAGGATGTATTCTGTGATTTTTGGGAAGGAGAGATCTGCATGGATATTATCGTTAGCAATGTACCAATCGGAAGCTGTTGCTATCCGAAGGTAGCGGTTCTGTAGGACTTGTAGCTTGTAGAGATGAGATTTTGCTGCAGCTCCCCAGACTGTGCAAGCATAGGTTAGTGCAGGGCGGAGTATCTGCTTGTATATGAGCAATTTGTTGTGCAGGCTCATTGTTCATTTCCTATTAAACATAGGATATAGCATGGCCATCCTTCTGGACACTTTGTTAGCCACAGTGGTGAGTTGTTGTATCCACGTCAGACGCCAATCCAGGGTTACTACAAGGTATGTAGCCTCCGTGGACCATTGTACTTCCTCTCCAGCCAGGCGGAGATTGGGTACATCTTGTGGAGTACTGCGGGTGAATGTGACTGCTTGAGATTTAGTTGCATTTATCTTCAAGCGCCCAGTGATGAACCAGGCAGATAGCATATCAGCGTAACGCTGCGCCTTGGTTACTGTCGTTGTTCCTGTCACTGCCTAATCTACCTTCATTCTGTAGCATTTTTATGCGGCTCTATTGGCGCTAAAAACTATCAAAATGTGTCACATTCAGCTTAACAACCACTTCTATATATTCGTTCGGTGTCGTTTTGAGACACCCTGTATATACTTCTTTCACATATGACATTTTGCACATAATAAAATTAAATTTTGCTAATAGTTGCAGAACTTTATTTTACAGTACTATCTTGGAGAGAACTAGGTACATGCACTTAGATGTCTTTATTTGATTTTCTCTGTTGATACTTCTACGTTAAAGTTCTGTGCAGCTTTCCGCATTATATTGTTACGTATGGTAAATTGTAAGGCTTAGAACTTAGGCTTCACTTTCTACTCTGTAACTACGAGCGCAAATGGAAGGATAAGGAGTTAGATGGTACAATATGCGGTAGATCCAAACTGGAGTAGATTAGAGACAAGTATAAAAACCACTGATTTCTGTAATATGCCAATTTAAGGTGAAGTACAACACACTCTCTAAGTCTTGAGTAGGTTCCAGAATTTAATATGTTCCCAAGCATTCTTCAATCATATACATGAGGGCTGTTCAATAATGCATGGTCATAATTTTTACGTCATAATTTTTTGCACTAAAATTTAACCTTATTATATCCTGTTAGCTTAATGTGAAAGAAACTCGCAGTAGTAGTTTCACTGTTGGTACTCCTGGATCCCACCAGTGAGAATCAGGAAAGTTCAGGCATGTTCAGTATCGCCCACCGCTGCAATGGAGGTAACACGCGAGGATCAATATGCGGCTTTGATATTCTGCTTTCGTCTCAACAAATCATCAGTTGAGGCCTGTACAATGTTACAGGAGACCTATGGAGAGTCTGTTCTTCCATACAGCACAGCTCGAAGGTGCTTAAAATGTTTAAAGAGGGGAGACAATCAATTTCAAAGGAGCCGATGCTCCAGTTACTGCTCCTACGGAACAAAATATCAACACTGCTGCTGCCATTGTGAGAGAGGATCGACGAATTTACTTAAGATCACTTTCTGAAATACTGAACATTTCACTGGGTGCTACCGACACGTTGGTGACAGAAACATTACACATGAGACGTGTTTGTGCGCGATGGGTTCCAAGACTGTTGATTCCCGAACAAAAGAACATTCGCATACAGGACTGCATGCAGTTAAAGTTGATGTTAGAGGAAGATCCGAAGTCTCTTTCAAACGTAATCACTGCTGATGAAACTTGGCTACATCATTTTGATCCTCAGAGCAAACAGCAAAGCTCAGTGTTGAAATCTCCTTCATCACCAACCCCCAAAGAAGCAAAAGTGGTTGCTTTTGCTGGGCAAGTTATGGTCATTGAATATTTTATCAGCATGTTGTACCTACACACACATCAGTGACTGGACCAAACTACAGGGATGTCCTGAAAACATTGCAAGGCCATATCAGGCGAAAAAGATCACATAACCGTGAAGCAGGCTAGATGCTGCACCACGATGTGCGGCCGCTTAATGCCAAACTTGTTGCTGAACGGAGTGAATTGCATTAACGTGATTTGCATCCCCCACCCTCCCTATATTCCAGATTTAGCCTCCGTGTGACGTTCTGCTATTCCCTAACTGGAAGAAACCTCTTCGAAGGAGTCATTATGCATCATCACAAGCATTGGTGAAGGCTGTGGAGGCGATTTTGAAGGATCTCTCAAAAAATGGTTTTCAGCAAATCTTTGAGGACTGGCAGAAACGCTGGAACAAGTACATCGCATTCACGGGAGACTATTTCGAGAAGGAGCATAAAAATTATGAGGATTAATAAGTGTACGTTGTCAAAAAATATGTGATCATTTTTTATTGAGCAGACATCGCATTTTTTTCAGCAAACTTTTATTCGATATAAAGTAGCTGAAAAATGCCTGACAATTTATATTTTTTAAAATTATACTGAAAAGCTGCTATTTTATCTATGCTCAAATTCCTGTCTTTCGTCCACGAACATTAATCAATGAAAATAACCTTTCCACATTTGCATTATGGCTAGCAATATTAAACAAAAGATTGATGCTATTTTCAGTAGCTCTGAGTGACAGACTTTTGTGCGGCAGTTATTGAAATAACTGCCACATCTAATTCAACAGCCCTTGTGCTGTTCAGAAGATCTTAAAAATCTTTTAAAATTTGAAAACTAGTGAAAACATTTCACGTAATCAATCACAATATCTGTTTTATCATGGAGAAACACTATATTTGACTCAACATCCTCCCATAAAGGAAATACTGTGGCCTTCATCCACTTAAACAGACGCATCTCAATATATTCGACCGTCAATTTTCTTGCTATTGAAAACAGGAAACAAATACATAAGGAAGCTACAAAGTAGGAATGAACACAAGGCGGGGCTAGGCGTGGCTCTTCTATCGCTACTAACCAATGTGGTGTATGCAACGTTGTACAGTTAAGGAAGCATACTGGCTAGCTTTGCTGAACCATACGGCTAATTTCTTTGCGCGCTCGAAAGATACAAATTAAAGAATTATTTTGTTTTTCCCATGTTACAGAGCTAGTTTTACAGTACTAGTTTGTAGCTCTTCTGGATTCGGAGAGATGGAAAAATAATTCGCTTTGTAGAAAGAAATGTATTATGAGCTTTCAGTGAAGAAAAGTACACACTGCTTATGCTGAAGTTGTATTTTGTGTCTTGCATTCAGTAAAGTGATGATCTTTTAAGATTCTACAGGTGTTTTTCAAAGTTAGTACCTATACCGCTTAGCAAGTCTAGTACTGGTGCGTCTAGTAGTAACTGCGAAACAACTCATAAGATTTTACATAAATAGTCTACAAATATTCTTTTAATGTGTGTTCTTTTTTTCAAAAAATTGCCAATAAAAGAAATTTTCGAAAGTACAAATTTCATTTAGAGGCGATAATTAATAGATAGAGTCAACATGAAAAATTCAATGCCATGGCCGGGATTTGAACCACGGATTTCCTTGTTTCCGTCCAGTCACTCTTATCCTTTGAGCTACAATGGCCAACGTACCGTCCTGACATTAAATTCACCAGTTGACGCATATATTTCCCCGGTAGACCACTAGGGGATCTCGCATCCGAGATACACTGTTTGTGTCGACTTCCTATCGTAAGTACTTGAGTCCCAGGCTTCAACATTTAATTATTTCTCCGCACTAGCCGGGGAAATATATGAGTCACTGGAGAATTTAATGTCAGGACGGCACGTTGGCCATGGTAGCTCAAAGGTTAAGAGCGACTGGACGGAAACCAGGAGATCCGTGGTTCAATTGGCATTGAATTTTTCATGTTGACTCCATCTATCAAAAACCTTAGCCTATATACAGCTAGTGTGGAAAAATAATTAATTTCCATCAATTAACTTCGATAATTAATGTTACAAGTTTGTCACGTGAGTGCTCATTCTGTGACGAATATTGTTAAAGAAGTTAAATGGTTTACCTAATTAGAAGTTTTCATATTTATATCTCCAGGGAAACATAGGGCAGGTAAAAAACGTGCTACCAACTTAGAAAATTTTCAAAAGTGTTTCTTATGTCGAAAAATTTATGATTTAAATGTCAAGGGTGATTATCGAAGTGCCAAAAGGCTGAACAATTGAATGATGGGGAAAATATAATTTACGGATTTTGTAACTTCTATGCATAATATTAAAATTTCTTGGGTTCAAATATAGGAGAACCAATGATGGTCCCTAATTTCTGCTTGAAAGAAGCGATATTGTTGATGCAAAACTAAAATTTCTGCGCACAAGACACAAAATTACTACATGAGATTCATGCTGTGAAAATGTTTCATAAACATGGATTCATATCTTCCGTATTTATTAATTATTTTAATGAAGAAAATTGGTTTAAAATCCATTACAGCCAGTATACAAATATGACACCATTAAAATATAAGCTATATTCACAAATCGTTTAAATGCCAGTATTTTGTTTCACTGTAATAAACAGCCTATTCCGTTGAACGCATTTGTTTTGTGTGCATATGAACGATAGCTACGTAAGTCAACTGTTCTCCAGTTCAAGGTTTTAAGGTTCAGATTATGTGATAATCATTGTATATGTCCTCACACACATGCTGAAATATTAAGTAGTGTAACGCGAGCGCTGGAACACCCTGTGAAGCAGCTGGGAGCGGGAGACAGGGAAGGTTCGGTTAGCCACGCCCTCGCCTCGTTTGTCCTATAGTGGTGACAGGCTGTGGTCAGGGGAAAAACATGGCTGTGTCGCCTGTTTCTCTACACCTGTTTCTCGAAATTACGTAATCTGGAACATTCCCCTGGTCACTAGAAACCGGCGCTATTCCTATATAAAGAGGGATACAGACGGACAGAGTGGAGTTGGTCAATCAGTTGGTTAGTGTGTGTGAGTGAGGACAGTTCTTGGTGTAAGAAGGCAGTGTTAGTGACGTGTTAATGAACGGAAAGATTGTGCAACGGAAGACTGTACGTAACTGTGAATGTGTACCGGAGCTTACGTAACCGCGAGTACAGTGAAATTGTAACGGACGAACTGGTGAATTGTAATTGTTGCAGCACGTAATTCTGTGTAATTGGCAAGTGTTTAACTGTAAGTCGGTGGAAATAAAGAACATTGTTGAGTGGTGAAATTGGACTTTTCATTTCACGAACCCACAAAGTTACACTGGTGTCAGAAGTGGGATAACATCACCGAACATTACAACCATGGACGCGGCATTGGAAAAGATTTTGGAGAAAATGATGGAAATGAAGGCCGAACTAACCTCGGAAATGAAGACGGCAAATGAAAACCTCGCTGCAAAAACAGAAGCGGCAAACAACAAGCTCACCGCCGAGTTGAAACAAATGAAGACGGCCAACGACAACATCACCGCCTAGTTGAAACAAATGAAGACGGCCAACGACAACATCATAGGGAAGATGGAAGAAATGAAGGCCGAATTAACAGCGAAGACGGAAACGGCTAACAACAACTTGGCCACGACAATGACCTCAAGGATGGCCGAACTGACAACGGAAATGAAGGCGGCGAACGAGGCTCTCGCCGCAAAGTTTGAGGAACGGTTGGCCGGCGTGAGGGATGACGTCGCGAAACTGGGCAAACGGAAGGGTCAAGTAGACGACCGCCTTAATGATTTAGAGGAAAAGGCCGACAACATCGCAAAACCCCTCACCCGCCTGACGGAGGAAAACCGGCCTTATGTGTGGACGGAGGACGCCGAAGACGCTTTCCAGCACCCGAAGGGGACCCCGTGCAAAGCTTCAATTTTGGGTTTCCCACAACCGGGTGGCGCCTTCATTGTGGACACCGACGCTAGCGACCATTACATTGGAGGTGTCCTACCGCAGATCCAGGACGGCCATGAGCGCACAAGAGTGGAAGAGAAGGAGCGTGCCGCAGCAGTCCGAGTAGTTGTGGCAGTGCCTGCTGAAGGCTGGGATAGCGCAGGCCTGAGGAGGGAGCAGCTGGCGGACGCAGACTTGGGGCCACTCTTGAGGGAAGTGGACGCAGGGACGAGACCAACCTGGGAGGACATCGCACCGAGGAGCGCCACCTACAAGTCGTACTGGGCCCAATGGAACTCGTTGAAGACCAGAGAGGGCGTGCTGTTCCGGGTATGGGAGTCACCCGATGGGAAGGCGCAGAGAGAACAGTTGGTACTTCCCCGGAGCAAGGTCCCGGAAGTCTTGGAGGAAGTGCACGGCGGTACTTCAGGGGGACACCTGGGAGCGAACCGAATGATTCACAAACTACGGCAGCGCTACTTCTGGCTCAGACTCCGGGCAGATGCTGGTGGTACACCTGGACCGCCTCGCACGCTACGATGGGGCTGTTCGGGGCGAACAGCTTTGAGGAGGGAGCAGTGTAACGCGAGCGCTGGAACACCCTGTGAAGCAGCTGGGAGCGGGAGACAGGTAAGGTTCGGTTAGCCACGCCCTCGCCTCGTTTGTCCTATAGTGGTGACAGGCTGTGGTCAGGGGAAAAACATGACTGTGTCGCCTGTTTCTCTACACCTGTTTCTCGAAATTACGTAATCTGGAACATTCCCCTGGTCACTAGAAACCGGCGATATTCCTATATAAAGAGGGATACAGACGGACAGAGTGGAGTTGGTCAATCAGTTGGTTAGTGTGTGTGAGTGAGGACAGTTCTTGGTGTAAGAAGGCAGTGTTAGTCAGTGACGTGTTAATGAACGGAAAGATTGTGCAACGGAGGACTGTACGTAACTGTGAATGTGTACCGGAGCTTACGTAACCGCGAGTACAGTGAAATTGTAACGGACGAACTGGTGAATTGTAATTGTTGCAGCACGTAATTCTGTGTAATTGGCAACTGTTTAACTGTAAGTCGGTGGAAATAAAGAACATTGTTGAGTGGTGAAATTGGACTTTTCATTTCACGAACCCACAAAGTCACATTAATGTTACAAGTTTGTCACGTGAGTGCTCATTCTGTGACGAATATTGTTAAAGAAGTTAAACAGTTTACCTAATTAGAAGTTTTCATATTTATATCTCCAGGGAAACATAGGGCAGGTAAAAAACGTGCTACCAACTTAGAAAATTTTCAAAAGTGTTTCTTATGTCGAAAAATTTATGATTTAAATGTCAAGGGTGATTATCGAAGTGCCAAAAGGCTGAACAATTGAATGATGGGGAAAATATAATTTACGGATTTTGTAACTTCTATGCATAATATTAAAATTTCTTGGGTTCAAATATAGGAGAACCAATGATGGTCCCTAATTTCTGCTTGAAAGAAGCGATATTGTTGATGCAAAACTAAAATTTCTGCGCACAAGACACAAAATTACTACATGAGATTCATGCTGTGAAAATGTTTCATAAACATGGATTCATATCTTCCGTATTTATTAATTATTTTAATGAAGAAAATTGGTTTAAAATCCATTACAGCCAGTATACAAATATGACACTATTAAAATATAAACTATATTCACAAATCGTTTAAATGCCAGTATTTTGTTTCACTGAAATAAACAGCCTATTCCGTCGAACGCATTTGTTTTGTGTGCATATGAACGATAGCTACGTAAGTCATCTGTTCCCCAGTTCAAGGTTTTAAGGTTCAGATTATGTGATAATCATTGTATATGTTCTCACACACATGCTGAAATATTAAGTGAACTTCTCTGTCAGTATCTGTATCACTGTACATCTCAGTATCCGTATGATACTTGCTAGGTTGAGGCAAAGACAGACATCTTCCATTTCTGTCGTCCGCTAGCCGTGGAACTGGCAACACCAAGACTGTAGCATAACCGTATTGGGTCAACCCATGTTCATTCTCATTTTTGTAGTTATCCTAATTTCATTGTCAAACCTGTCACATTCTACAATGTATCCTGTGGGCACCCAGTGTACCGATGTGCGATGTCTCAGAGGTCAGAAAGAAAGATTATGCAATTTGAAATTAAATTGTAGTCCTAGTTGCAAAAAGGTGGACATTCGCCGAATTTCCAAAATTCCATGGTACATGGCAGGATGATATTCTCTGGGAAAAGTTACTTCCTCATCCAGTAGGTCGGTTGCCGACCTCTGTTCTTCTGCTATGACTATTTCGGAACGCCAGCCAGGGACCTTTTAAGCTGGGATCGCCTGCCTGGGAACATTAGGGCTCGGCTGCAGAGCTCCTTGCCGTCCCGCTGTAGGGGATCGAGTTTGTTGTCCTGGCCTGTCGGGGGAAGTCTCTATCTAAGTAAACTGTAGGTACCCTGCTCTCCGTACTGTCGTGTCTCGTTGGTACCATTAGGGCTCGGCTGCTGAGCTCCTTGCCATCTAGCTGCAGGGCAGCGAGTTCGTTGTCCTGGCCTGTCGGGGGAAGTCTCTATCCAAGTAAACTGTAGGGACCCTGCTCTGTGTACTGCCGTGTCTCCTTGGTACCATTAGCATTCGGCTGCTGAGCTCGTTGCCGTCCCGCTGTAGGGGAGAGAGTTCGTTGTCCTGGTCTGTCGTGGGAAGTCTCTATCCAAGTAAACTGTAGGGACCCTGCTCTGTGTACTGTCGTGTCTCCTTGGTACCATTAGCATTCGGCTGCTGAGCTCGTTGCCGTCCCGCTGTAGGGGAGCGAGTTCGTTGTCCTGGCCTGTCGTGGGAAGTCTCTATCCAAGTAAACTGTAGGGACCCTGCTCTGTGTACTGTCGTGTCTCCTTGGTACCATTAGCATTCGGCTGCTGAGCTCGTTGCCGTCCCGCTGTAGGGGAGAGAGTTCGTTGTCCTGGTCTGTCAGGGGAAGTCTCTATCCAAGTATAACCTAGGGACCCTGCCCTTTGTACTGTCGTGACTCCTTGGGTTGGCCGCCCTGTGCCACGTTTTGCTCATCCCTCCTCCACTTGGGGCCATAGAAACAATGGGCCTAGCTTGGTGGCCTACGTACCAAATCCCTTCCGTTTTGAATTCGCAATCCCCCTGTATATTTACGCATAATCGTGTTATTTTGTCCATGTAAATTCTAAAATACCTCTTTTTGCTTTAAAGTTGCAAATACTTACACTTCTCCAATGTCTAGTCGCCCTTTCTGAATATTTTTACTCCGCCATAGGCAGAGAACCATATTACAAATGCTAAACCCGATGAGGTAGATAGGGGAGTATGCTTCTATGAGCATACTGTTCTGAAGAATGCGCAGAATGTAGCTCACCAGAATTTTTTTCAGATGCTGAACATACAGAGTAATGAACGGTGATATATAAGTTATGGACTTACAAATACAGTTATAAGAAGGAGATATTATTTTATAGTGTTAAGTGTCAATGTAGATGTGGACTCGTAACCGCCAGAATGTCTTAAGGGACCGGATGTTTGTGTGAAGGCCAGAAGAAAACTAATAACACTCTTGTAGCTAAGTTGTCCACAAAGGAGATATATTGAGGTATAAGAGAGAATTCTGTGCTCTGGACTTAGGTCATTATGGTGACAAAAACATCTGAAGTGAAGTGGCATGGCAATAAACAACTTCTGTAACCAGAGAAATACAGCCCACAGTCTTAGATTTCGAGTCTGGAAGAAAGAGCTAACAGCATGCTTTCAAAGTCAGGGGTTCACAAATAGCTATAGGGGTTTAGGCTTATCTACCTCCGTTTAAATATTATCTTGAAGTGAAGTGCAATCATGAAAGAGTGAGGTCTATATGCACTCACTTTGTTCTGGTAAATTTTGTATCCGTGGGTAACATACAAACCAAACGAGTAAACTTGCTTACAAAAGAACAGATACTGCCCCTCGCAGTACACGGTTCTATTGATACAGTCTCCTACAAGCAGCTACAGTGATCTCAGGGCTCGCATTAGTAGCGTACTAGTAGGGCGTCTGCCGTAGTTCAACAGGTCTCAAATTCCAATCTCGGTTACAATAAATTATCTGAAATACGAATGTAAGGTAACTCTACATTTATGTATCGCGCACTCATTTCGAAATCATTCCACTCATCGTCGTATGAGAGAATGACCATGCTGGAGTCGTTACCTTATCCTGAAAGATGAATATCTGGTACCTCTAAGCTCTATGTACCCTGTACTCATTTGAACATCATTTCATTCAACGTCCGGTATGACTTAACGTTGGAGGTTTTCTCTTATACTGAAAGATGAATGTCTGTTAACTCTAAGCTCTATGTACCCTGTACTCATTTGATCATCATTTCATTCATCGTCAGATATGACTTAACGTTGGAGGTTTTCTCTTATCCTGAAAGATGAATGTCTGTTAACTCTAAGCTCTATGTACCCTGTACTTATTTGAACATCATTTCATTCATCGTCCGATATGACTTAACGTTGGAGGTTTTCTCTTATCCTGAAAGATGAATGTCTGTTAACTCTAAGCTCTATGTACCCTGTACTTATCTGAACATCATTTCATTCATCGTCCGATATGACTTAACGTTGGAGGCTTTCTCTAATCCTGAAAGATGAATGCCTGGTAACTGTAAGATCAATGTACCCCGTACTCATTTAAACATCATTTCATTCATCGTTCGATATGACTTAACGTTGGAGCTTTCCTCTTATCCTGAAAGTTTAATGTCTGGTAACTCTAAGCTCTATGTACCCTGGACTTATCTGAACGTCATTTCATTCATCGTTCCATATGACTTAACGTTGGAGGTTTTCTCTTATCCTGAAAGATGAATGTCTGGTATCTGTAAGATCAATGTACCCCGTACTCTTTTATACATCATTTCATTCATTATCCGATATGATTTAACACTGAAGGTTTTATTTACCCTGAAAGATGAATGTCAGCAAACCGTAAGCTCCAGGTACAGTGAACTCATTTGAAAATCATTTCATGCACCGTCCGATATGACTTAACATTGTAGGTTTTATCTTATCCTGAAGGATGAATGTCTGGTAACTCTAAGCCCAATGTCCCAGTACTCATTTGTGCATCATTTCATTCGGTGTACTCTATGACTTAACGTTGGAGGTTTTCCCTTCTCCTGAAAGACGAATGTCTGGTAACTCTAAGCTCCAGGTACAGTGAACTCATTTGAATATCATTTCATTCATCGTCTGGTATGACTTAACATTGGAGGTTTTCTCTTATCCTGAAAGATGAATGTCTGTTAACTCTACGCTCTATGTACCCTGTACTTATTTGAACATCATTTCATTCATCGTCCGATATGAATTAACGTTGGAGGTTTTCTCTTATCCTGAAAGATGAATGTCTGGTAACTCTAAGCTCTATGTGCCATGTTCTCATTTGAACATCATTTCATTCATAGTTTTCTATGATTTAACGTTGCCCGTTTAGTTTCCACTGTAGAGGCTCTGAGCCACCCTCCGGCGGTTTGGGCGGTTCGCCGCCAGGTTCTTCCAGGCAGGTCATCAAGTCAGTAAATCTTAGGGGTTTTGCTCATCTCTCCAACTTAAGTTGCCCGTTCCTCTTCCCGTAGGTGGAGTATCCGTCCCTTTCAGCAGTCGTTTTGCGGGCGCTGCGCACCCTTAACACTCGTGGTACCTCTGACGTTACCAGAGGAACCTCGAGCTGAACTGTCGAGCCCCTCCCATCGGAATGTTTTTCGGATTGGGTTGGAGGGGAGGGCAGAGTGTGTTCCTGACACCCACGGGGAATGGGGTACCTCCGGCCAGGCCACGGCCATCCGGAGGGGGTAGAGGGTTGGCTCAGATGTCCCGGGTCCTAACCTGCAGAGCTAGTAGAAGGTATGCTAGATCACCAGGCGGCCCTACCGAGGTTTCTGTTAGTCTTTCCTGTGGGTTTGACGCACGTAAGTGGCGTATCCATTTTTACTTGTTTTGACGTTGTAGTCGATGGCGGCGGGTGGGTTTGTACTCAAGATATTGCCACACCTAAACACTCCTGGGGTGTTCCATCGTTCCGGGGTAGAAAGAGGCCTGGCTACTTCGTCCTACGGTTCCACGGCTAATTGGAGTAGAACCTCTGCCCCTAAATAAATAGTCTATATGTATCTAGTACTTTCCTTCATGAGATCGGTGCCTCCTCAGGGTGTACCTCTACCTCTATGATAGATACAGCGTATATTTTATCCTTTATAAGAATACAAAAACTTATAATTGCGAGGGTTAAACTGTAGCATACGTAATTAAAATGTCCTAGATAGTAGCGCAAAGATTTCATAAAGTAAATAGGTAAATTGCATTAATTAAATAGCATTTCAAGTTTCCAAGACCACCTTTGTGAGCTAGACAGTGTTAATTAGAGTTAGTTAAGAGCCACACAGAACAGAGCGCAATAAACCAACAAAAAGCAGACAAGTGTTCGAGGAGCAAAAAACTCCGGTGTTCAAGATAATAAGCGACGGCACAGAGTAAGAAAACAAAGACGCCACATTGCCTCTGTATTCAAGTGGTCAGAGGTTTAGGTGCATAAACTACAAGGCGCGTAATCGTAACATTTCGTCTGCCACAGTTGAGAACAAAACGACCAACTTAACTGGTTTTAATCAGTTCATTGTTAGACCACGATTTACTGTACAGGAAATAAATATACATGGTGAGTAAAACGTATGGTACAATGCTTGTAACTTTTCTGTTATAGACTTGTGAATGGATACCTTTTAAAGTTGTTTCCATATTACTATGATGGGAATTAGGCGGGACGTGTTTTTAATGACTATGTTTCTTTTCTCAAATTGGAGGGCGGGACCGCAGGTATCGGAATATACCGGTAGATACGTTTTTTAACTGTGCTTTAAATGTATTAGGACTATTACAGCAAATGTAATTTAAACCAAGAAAAGACATTTATAGCAAAATTAGTGGTGGTTTGTTATAGCACATGATGAATACACTTCAAAGGTTGCTCAAAATGGCCACCATTTACTGTCAAACATTGTCAAACCCTGTCTTTGGAATTAGTTAACGTTTTCAGCAAGTCTGTTTGCCTGATCATGCCCGTTTCTTCGCATTTACTCTTCAAGATCTTCCTTCGGTCCTCGTAAACCTCCACTTGAAATATTCCCACAAGAAACAGTTAAAGGAGTTCAGTTCAGCAGATCCTGGCGGCCATTCAATACTTCCCCTTTTGCCAATCCTTCTTCCCACAGTCTGATGTTTAAAAGAAGATACGTGAAGATCAACTGTTTCTCCACGAGGATGTCCAATGTTGCCCAGCAGATCACATTTCGTTATCCTCTCAACATTTGAAACATAAACAAGGGTTCCAGTTATCTCACCTCAACCAAAATGTTCGGCCCGAGGTTCCTCTAAGAGGGTTAGGGTTCCGCAGCGCTTGCACCAAGGGTGCTGAAGGGGACGGACCCCCCTCATACGGGGAGTAGGATGGGATGCCGGTTATTGTGGCCTGCAGTGTAGTTCCCAAGTGGTAAACTGCGTGTATTCTGCCCTCTGCACTGTCGTGTCTCCTTAGTTCACCTTCCCTATGTGTCCTCTTGCCTCATCCTCCCTTCCGGGATGCCCCACTTGGAGCAAAGGTAAAATAGACCAAGTTTGGACCTCCAGTCCTTAAGCGTACGAAGTACGTCCAGAAAGTAAGATCTGTTTGATAATAAAATTAAATTGTGTACAGATACAGAAAAATTATTTATTGCACAAAATTCTACAAGTCTTAAATACTTTTCCACATAACTGCCGAAATCTTGCAGGCATTTATAGCGAGGCACAAGCTTTTGTATACCTTGTTCATAGAAGTTTGCCGCCTGTGTCTTCAACCAGATGGAAATATTTTCTTTCAGCTCTTCGTCATTGTTGAAGTGTGGACCACGAAGAAGAGATATGAGATGTAAAAACAGATGAAAGTCGTCCGGGCTATACGGGGTGTGGTCAAACGTGTCCCAGCCAAATCCCTGTAGGATGTATTTCGTTGCATTTGCAGTAAAGTGTCAAAAACTCAAGTGCACTACCCATCCGTTTTGTTTTGAGTTGCTCAGTAAGAATCTTTGACGCCCAACGTGAGCAAAGTTTACGAAATTTCAGTTGTTACGTAACAATTTCATGAACTACTGATCGTGAGATTTGGGGAATATCCATAGCAAGAGCACTAATTATGTACTTGCCGTTTTCCTGGATCTTGTCATCAATCGCGTGAAGCAGTTCTTTTGTAACCAAAGATGAACGCCCACTTCGTTCTCCATCGTTCACTTAACTACGTCCTTCATTGAACTGTCGGGCACATCTCACCATTGTATCACTCATTTTGTCCGTAAACATCGCAAATTAGCCGAAAAATTTCAATTGGTTTAACTTTCCTAGCATTCAGAATAGGAATCATAGATCTGATTTAACAAGCGGCGGGATTTTCAATCAACCCCGACATTGTAAAACAAGCACAACAAAGGGTACATGTCTGATAGCGATCTCACAATTGCTCTCTCTCTCTCTCTCTCTCTCTCTCTCTCTCTCTCTCTCTCTCTCTCTCTCTCTCATCAAAAACTAATGGACTATCAGATCGTGATGCACAAATTCTAAGGATTGATAAGATACATTTAAAACTTAAACCTAAATACACATATACGAAATATAGGGAAATAAACGAAAATATTCTGAATGAATTTAGTAACACTTGCAAACGTGCGAAGAGGGTTATACATAAAGAATGTATAAAATAAGTAAAATCAGATCACATAATATGCTGTTTTATATGCATTTTTTATATTAAAATAATTGCTATTTCACAATCATTTTTCATATTTTGTTTCTTGTTGGTACACATATTTCATTATATGTTTATATTTAATAAAAATACAAGACCATACGTATCTTACAACATAATTATGTGAACTTCATTTGCTTATTTGCATATTTTTTTAGTATTCGGAAAAGTTTGGTTACGTATACATTTTACACATGTAATTACATATCCGTACATGTACGTATTACTCCATATTTTATTAGATATCATATTAATTTCAAATATTTTGTGTGAATTGATACTGATATTTATACATTTTCAATTCATTTCAAATGTTTTTCTTCAAAGTTCTTTTCCGATATTTTGTGTTTCACGTTTTATTTTACAAACTACATAGTATGTATTTAAATCTTCTTTTCTGTAAATAATGAAATTTATATATCAAATCCTTTGACCCTCGGTTTGTGGAAAATGTGTTTGTGTGTGTGTGTGTGTGTGTGTGTGTGTGTGTGTGTGTGTGGTGTTTAACGCCCACTTTTACTACATACGGCACCGCAGGCGATGACACTGATGATGTATGATATGAAGATGGAGCACCGGTGGAATGAGATAGTGGGGAAAATCGGAGATCCCGCAGAAAACCCGCCCCAGCGCCGTGTTGTCCAGCACAAATCTCACTTTGCGGTCGCCTGGGATCGAACCCGGGCCGCCCTGGTGAGAGCCAAGCACTCTAACCACTGAGCCACGGCACGGCCCGAGGTTTGTGGAAAAACATAACCTATAAGCTGTAAATGAAAATAAACGCAAAACGTCATTTTAATACGTAATAAATTAGTAATTTACGAGTTATTGCAATTAATTTATTGACATTTTACGTTTCCCTACTCATAATAAACAGATATTGTCAGTAAAAATAACTAGTTCTTAAATGAAACATCTCTTTCACAAATTCCTAACACTTTTATTTCCAATTAGCACACTCGTTTTATTTTTCGTTATTATGGTTTTAATTATTCAACAGACGAACTTGGGTGATATTATCTGTTCCTTTTGACTATTATAATTATTGTGGAAACGTAGAGTCAGACTGAAAAATTCTATGCCACAGCCGGGATTTGAACCCCGGATCTTCATCTCTGTCCAGCTACTCTAACCATTGAGCTACTCTGGCCAAAGTGCCGATATGACATTAAATTCTCCAACTGACTCGAGTGTTTCCTGGTAAATCGCTTAGGAGCTCTCATAATCACATGAGACAACTACCTTAATGACGAATTACTATGCTGTAAGTATTTTAGGACCCGGGTATGACATTAAATTCTCCAACTGACTCGTGTTTTTTTCGGTAAACCACTAGGAGTTCTCATAAACACATGAGACAACTACCTCAATGACGACTTACTATGCTGTAAGTATTTTAGGACCCGGGTATGACATTAAATTCTCCAACTGACTCGTGTTTTTCCCGGTAAACCACTAGGAGTTCTCATAATCACATGAGACAACTACCTTAATGGTGACTTACTATGCTGTAAGTACTTTAAGACCCGGGTATGACATTAAATTCTCCAACTGACTCGTGTTTTTTCCGGTAAACCACTAGGAGTTCTCATAGACACATGAGACAACTCCTTAATG
Organism: Mantis religiosa; assembly: GCA_030765055.1. NCBI lineage: Eukaryota > Metazoa > Arthropoda > Insecta > Mantodea > Mantidae > Mantis > Mantis religiosa. Next base: position 9,091,391 of record CM060951.1, read on the forward strand.
ACGACTTACTATGCTGTAAGTACTTTAAGCCCCGGGTATGACATTAAATTCTCCAACTGACTCGTGTTTTTTCCGGTAAACCACTAGGAGTCCTCATAAACAAATGAGACAACTACCTTAATGACGACTTACTATGCTGTAAGTATTTTAGGACCCGGGTATGACATTAAATTCTCCAACTGACTCGTGTTTTTCCCGGTAAACCACTAGGAGTTCTCATAATCACATGAGACAACTACCTTAATGGTGACTTACTATGCTGTAAGTACTTTAAGACCCGGGTATGACATTAAATTCTCCAACTGACTCGTGTTTTTTCCGGTAAACCACTAGGAGGTCTCATAGACACATGAGACAACTCCTTAATGACGACTTACTATGCTGTAAGTACTTTAAGCCCCGGGTATGACATTAAATTCTCCAACTGACTCGTGTTTTTCCCGGTAAACTACATAGGAGTTCTCATAAACATATGAGACAACTACCTTAATGGCGACTTACTATGTTGTAAATACTTTAAGACCCGGATATGACATTAAATTCTCCAACTGACTCGAGTGTTTCCCGGTAAATCGCTTAGGAGTTCTCATAAACACATGAGACAACTACCTTAATGGCGACTTACTATGCTGTAAGTACTTAAGACCCGGGTATGACATTAAATTCCCCAACTGACTCGTGTTTTTCCCGGTAAATCACTAGGAGTTCCATAAACACATGAGACAGCTATCTTAATGGCGACTTACTATCCTGTAAGTACTTTAGGACCCGGGTATGACATTAAATTCCCCAACTGACTCGTGTTTTTCCCGGTAAACCACTAGGAGTTCCATAAACACATGAGACAACTACCTTAATGACAACTTACTATGCTGTAAGTACTTTAGGACCCGGGTATGACATTAAATTCCCCAACTGACTCGTGTTTTTCCCGGTAAACCACTAGGAGTTCCCATAAACACATGAGACAACTACCTTAATGACGACTTACTATGCTGTAAGTACTTTAGGACCCGGGTATGACATTAAATTCCCCAACTGACTCGTGTTTTTCCCGGTAAACCACTAGGAGTTCCATAAACACATGAGACAACTGCCTTAATGACGACTTACTATGCTGTAAGTACTTTAGGACCCGGGTATGACATTAAATTCCACAACTGACTCGTGTTTTTCCCGGTAAATCACTAGGAGTTCTCATAAACACATGAGACAACTACCTTGATGGCGACTTACAACATTTAAGAACTTTAAGGCCCGGGCTTTATAGCTAACCACTATTAGGTCAATTAGTGGAAATTAGTTGTTTTTTCACACTAGCCGTGTGTAGTCCAAATTGTGGAGACGTAGAGCCAGACTGAAGTGGTGTACTGGAAAAAATACGAGTCAGTTGGAGAATTTAATGTCATATCGGCACGTTTTCCATAGTAGCTCAATGGTTAGAGCGGCAGGACGGAGACCAGAAGATCCGTGGTTCAAATCCCGGCTATGGCATTGAATTTTTCAGTCTGACTCTACGTTTCCACAATTTAGCCTACACACGACAAGTGTGAAAGAACAATCAATTTTTATTATGGTTATTATTCTATAAAGTGTAATTTGACATGTTGTCGACTTGTTAAATGACAGAAGCTTATCTGACGTGATCGGTTACTGACACTTGACAGACGTTTGTAAGAACGGTCCTAAGACAATTCTTTTTTTAATGAAACTCCTGTGGGGTTTCTGAATTTTTAATAGAATTTTAAATGAGTGAAAACTTACGCTGTTGAGTGCGACAGAACATCTACGTGTATAGCGGTATGTACAACATAGGACCGAAAAAATAAGGAATGAGTGTGGGGAGTTAGTTCGGATTGAGCCGACTCGAGCCGACTTCATCCGAATGAGCGTCATATATTCCAGCGTGTCGGCTCAGTTTAATTCACTACCCACAAAAAGTGCTAAACGCGCCTAAAGGCGTTTTCATTTCAAAATAGGAAGTGGCATAACTTGAATGCAGCACTTAATGCGTTGTAATACGACAAGCCAGGTTGTTATGTTATTATCGGGTTGTCTCATAAATTCGTTCGATTCTTATTACGTGTTTACGACTAAGAACTCCTGAGAACACTGCATGCCTCCATTACTTTTACGTCAAAGAAGTTGCCTAACAATATGGGGCATGTTTACAAATACAATACTTGAAAAGAATGCCATGAACACAAACCACAGCGACTTCACGGTCAAAGGTAAATAGGTCAACTTATGTAAGAATTGGTAACCAAACTTCAGTACGAGTTTGTGGATGCAACAGTGTGGAGTTGTAACTTGTAAATATTAATATGGAAGGCAAGAAGGAACATTTTCGACATTTAATGCTGTTTTATTACCGTAAAGGTAAAACCGCTTCACAAACTGAACGGAAAATTTGTGCTGTTTACGGAGAAGATGCTGTGACGAGTCGGGCATGTCAAAAATGGTTTACTCGATTTCGATCCGGGAACTTCTCTGTGAAAGACAAACCTCGTTCTGGACGACCTGTGGTTACGGCTGAGGAAAGGCTAAAGGACATGATTACGAACAACCCCAGAATAAGAACTCGGGAGGTAGGTCAGGAGCTAAACTTATCTCATGCAACTGCAGCCAGGAACCTAAAGAAACTTGGTTACTTAAATCTTCGATATGTATGGGTTCCGCAAGAACTGAGTGAACAAAATTTAGTTCAGCGCGTTTCCACTTGTGACGCTTTGATAAGACGCAATGAAACTGCCCCTTTTCTGAAACAGCTGGTTACAGGAGACGAAAAGTGTATTGTGTACAACAACATCCGAAAGAAAAAGTCATGGCTTAAGAAAGGGGAACCACCACTCTCAATTCCTAAACCAGGGCTTCATCCTGAGAAGATTATGCTGTGCATTTGATGGGACTGGAAAGGAATTATTTATTACGAATTTCTTCCTCCTGGGGAGACCATCAATTCAGAGAAATACTGTTCTCAGTTGGATCGTCTGAAGGTTGCCCTAGAAGAGAAAAGGCCAGAGTTAGCATCTAATGGTGGAGTCGTCCTTCATCAAGACAATGCCAAACCATACACTTCTGTGGTAACTCGTCAGAAATTACGGGATTTCGACTGGGATGTGTTACCTCACCCGCCTTATTCTCCAGACATTGCCCCATCCGACTAACATTTATTCCGATCTCTGCAAAACTTCCTTAATGGCAAACGCCTTACTTCCCTGGAGGATTGCAGACTCGCCGTAGAAGAGTTCGTCAACCAGAAAACTGCAAGATTTTGGAAAAATGGTATTGATAAGCTTCCTGAGAAATGGAGATATATTATTGATAATAATGATGCATACTGCACAAAATAAAAATTGTTTTGAAAAGTTCATTGTCTTGTTTAATTTCGATGACCTTGCGTATGTAAACAGATTACCCTTAGATGATTAGGCAACTTCGTTGCCGTAGTTGTGATACGGGCATACAGTGCAGGCGTTCTTTGTCGTAAACACGTAACAAGAATCGAACGAATTTATGAGACATATCAATACAAAATGGCTGGTGATATGAAATGTTGTTTAGTAAACTCTTGTGTTTTGGATTCAGTGTGCGTGCAGAAAGCAAACTTTGTGGGTCATCTGGTATTGAGGATAAAGCACCTCAGGTACAGGACATTTTGAACGAATGAAGCGAGTTCAACAACAACGGGAATGGTAAGCGTAAAGAACAAGAAATCGTGTTAGCAATTTTCAATTACGTCGTACATGAATGCGGAAGAACGATGTGGGGAGAATAATTGTGGTGGAAATGTGCGTATAAGGAAAAATATTGTTATGACATGATGGAGTATCGTACGTGAAGCAAGCAAGGGGATGAGGGAGGAACAAACAAAAACAATTAAGCCCTGCAACGCGTACCTGGTCGGTTTTACTACATCAGTCCCTTTGGGTCCACAAATGCTCCTTTCCTAATCATATTTCTGACCATTTTGCATATTTGTGGTCATACGGTAACGTTAAAATACCTTAATCGGAGCAATGGCGTTATGAAATTGTTTGTTAATCTAAAACACATCTTTAGAATGAGCTATTTGGCCAGCAAATCGCCTAAATGGCCAGAGTTGAAATGCAGGATGGTCTGATCATTCGGTAATTCACTGTCAGTTTTACGCCACCTTGTATGAGAGAACGTTAAAAAATTCATTGTAATGTCTTTTTCGACTGTTGTGTGTTTTCATCCATTTTTACATTCACGTTGTCCCAGAGCAAAGCTGAATTTATGGTGTCGGTGTTGGTAACCTATCCGAACCGCGTCTTTTTTTTTTTTGTTTACTGTACGTATGTCCATTATATCTAATAAATTATTTCAACTTTTTATGTAAGAATAGTTGAAATTCTAATTTGTTGAACCTATATGGCTTTCTCCACGTTTGTAGGTTACTCTATTATACACAAACTCACATAAATAATCAGACAAAGCAGAGTACAACGTTTTAAAGGTGAAAATCAACATTTGGTGTGCTATTTTATTGAAATTAATGATTATCGACACTTACGTAGTTCGTTCTTGTAGAAAAATAAATTTTATTTAACATAAAATTATATAATGCACGCTTTTTTAAGAATTAAAAAGAAATATGACATTTTGGGCCGTCAAAATTAATCGGACATAACAACTTGAGTATGACACAAAATATGGGTTAGTACTTTGTGCCTCTCCCTCTTCTTTCTACTACTTCTCGCAACCTACTTGGCAAGATGTAACCAGGCTTTTCAGGTAGACTGTAGAAAGTTTGCTCCATTCCTCTTGTAACTTCCCCTTCAAGCGCTGCTTGGAGGTGATGGGGTCTTCCACACGGCCTTCTCCAGTTTATCCAATACTGCTTCAAAGGAATTAAGTTCCGCGGACCGAGGGGGTGAGGACAGTTGTAAAGTAGCCATAGATCGACAATGGGGGACGTATGCTTCGGATCATTATCCTGATAAAATAAGGAGCTCTCCAAAATACCCATCATTTCTGCGCTTTGTTTTAAATTTTGCTGTAATAGTCTAAGATAGACTTTCTTGATCATGGTTGTGTCTATGAACACCAGTTTTCCCACTCCCGTAGAGGAAATTCATCCCCATACCATTACACTCCCTCCGCCGTGTTTGACTGTGCCTTGAAAATTGCGCTCTTCCAGCTACGTGTTTGGTTTCCTCCACACAACCATCCAGGGGCGGTTCCTCCAAAAGGTTGTAGGTTTGCGCTACACCCACTGATTCTGAATGTACAACAGATGCATTTTGCACATTAAAGCTGTACTTGCTTGCATTGTTTTATATACAAACATGTTTAAATTACGCTTATCGTCTGTAGCTGCCCATGACCGCAGAAGTCGAAATAAACAGTGATTATCTGTAGGAGCCGCAGATTTGCAGCTAAGAGTTAACCTAAGATTTTGCCCGAATTTAGGCTCTCTGATGGGGTTGCGGGAAGGTGAAGAGAGGGGAGTGGCTTCTTATACATTGCTTAAATGGAGGTTTATAAACCTAGCTCCTCCTACTCTTAGCAACGACTATAGCGTGACCTTCAGGCTTAGCTTCTGTGTGCTCTGCTTTTCGAACACAGGGAGAATTTAATTAAATGCATGGAGGTTATTCAGAAGAGAGCTCTGTTAAACAACAACTCCACACTTGTTCAGGCTTCTGGGTTTATGGCCACTTTGAAAGATTATAATTTTGTATTCTGGCTGTCTTTCTTCTGCAAGATCATGCCCCATGTGGGCATTTTGTACAATCAGCTGCAGAAACGAGACTGCAATGCAACATTTGCCATCGCCCAGCTAAACGCATTTGAAAGGGAAGTGCAAACGCTAAGTGATAGCGTGGATATCGAGGAACACGAAGAACCTGACTTTAAGAGGAGAAGAATAGAAGATCGTGATGTGAAAAGAATAGAAGCTCTTGAACTATGTGGCATTCTTAGAGAAGCAAAGGACAGATTTAGCTTCACGAGGCATCGGGTAGCCTCAACTTTGTTTCATCAAGAAAATTTCTAAGACATTTTCGGAGGATTCCCTTAGAGAAACAATAAGGTTCTATGCTTTTATCATTGGAACAAAAATTCCTAGAAAACTGACTGTAATTTACAGTCGAGAGGAATTTCGTGGAATTTCCGGCGCTTTGTGCTTGATGGACTTCATTAAGGAAAACAATTTATGTACTACATTCAGCGAATACGTCAAACTCCTTCGAGTACTGTTAACTATGCCAATGTCTACCGCTGAAGCAGAATGCTATTTCTCAACTTTAAAAAGAATAAAAACTTTCCTTAGGAACACAAAGTCACAGGCCCGACTGTCAGCATTAGCAATGCTTTCAATTGAGAGAGATTTTGTTATGAAGATCAGCGACTTCAACGCAAAAGTTATCGATAGATTCGCCTGGTCTAAGGAGAGTAGAGCAGAGAATCTGTATAAATAGGTGAGTCATTACTTCTCTGTATTTTATTTTTCATTTGTACACCACCAATAATTTCACCCACCAGCCACCACTGCAACCATCCCGCCATCGGAACCAGCAAGCTTATATTTTCTTTCGTCATAAAATATAACTTGGCCCCAGCATTCGGTTGTCTTGCTAACAAAGTCTTTGACAAATTTTAATCGCTTCCTTTTATTCTTGCTGGAAATGTATGACCTTTTTATGGCTACGTGACCATTGAAATATTGTTTTTGCATCACCCTTCTGATTGTTTCAGGGATGTCAGTCCCAATTATTCCTAAATCTCAGCACAAATCACCGGAGCACTTATACGTGGATTCCGTTTTACCTCCTGCCTATCGGTAAGAGCTCTTGGCTGATCTGGCTTTGTTCGAGATTCTATTCTGTCTTCAACTTATACCGGTGAATTATGTCACTAACTGTACTTTTTGCTAAGATTCACAATCTCTGCTATTTCCTGGTATTTCTTGTTCTTTTCATAGTGATAGATGACTATCTCTGTTCAAAGATACTTGCTTACCTCGGGCCACTTACTATGATCTGGCTTACTTCTTGGTACACAGTTGTCGTAATTCTACGATGTTGTTTTGTCTACTGACAGACTTCAGCTACTTGTTTATATTGCATTTCATTTCTGCTGTCAGATACTTTTTGTGTCATAAACTGATGATGTAAACAAGGTTGAATGGAGAAGCTTTCAAAGTTTTTTTTTTTCGATCTCTAAAATGTATATTCATAGCAAATTATTTCTCCTTAACACAAGGAGTACCTTGAGATTGATTGATTGTTTTATAGAGCACTCCACAGTGAAATTAAAATATGTCCGATTATTTATTGGAGTCAGAGTATACTTCAAGATAAACCAAATATTGTAGGTACAAGGGAATACATTAGACTATAAGTGATAGTAAAATGTTTTAAAACTGGTTTCTATGTGATATCCTTGAAATTACATTCTCTTTGTAAGGCCAGTAGAGGGTGGGAAATGGAAAGCTAGAGCGAATTATGACTTCCTATTTGATAAAAGTGTACTTTAAAGGGCAAACCAATAAAAGGGATTGACTTATAAATGTTAGCACAACCACAAAGTTATTTGACATATACTGTGTGTTTTATCGAGCTATTTAACGTGCAAGAGTACAGTTACCCAGTTGTAAAAGTCATTGAGAATATAGAGGACTTCTGAGGACATTCCTAGAAAATTCAAATTGTGCATTTTATTTCTAATAATGCACTGATATAATCTATTCTTTTTCTGTAAGTTAGTCATTGTTAACATGTATTTGTTTGCATAAGCTAAATTTAAATTTCACTTATTAATTGCCATGGCAACAAGTACGAGACTTGTCACCGATAGCATTGTTGTGACGCTGCACGCCTGGGAAGGAAGGGAAGAGACAGAGTGTGGCGCGCAAAGCTGGCCGTTTGCCGAGAGAAAGGTACTGAGAGAAGTTCTGCAATTGTCCCGTGTGGCCTTTCCCTCCTACGCTGCGTCTGCTGATACTCTGTCTCGGGTATCAGCCACTCTGGATGTGACCTTAGCAGCCTGGATCCCGGTGATCTGGTCGCCTAGTAGATTGCTCTATGAGTTGACTATTCTTTGCCCTGGCTAGTCATTAGAGCTGAGACCACGCTATCTACAGGGTATGCGTGAGATAGGTTGACGAAATAAAAACAACACAGTTCATCGTATCAGCTTTACTATTCAGTTCGTTTCGTGCTCACAGTTCACCAGGAGTTGCCGCCGCGTTCAGATCGAATTACTCTAGATTTCCACTATCACGTTAAAACTATACTGAATTGCTGAAATCTATCACGATGGAATAAATTACTAACACTGTTTTGAAAGTATACTTCGCCGCTTAATTCACTGCTGGGAGATCTTGTTCACTTAATAATATTTCATTACTGATTGTACTTCTCGGCGCAATCCGACGTTTGTGTCCCCGGCAGGCAAAACACGTCTACACGGTATCACGTCTCAGACTAGAAGACTGACGCTAAAACCTAATATTCCTTACCAAAACAGATATAGCCTCGCCTCCAGCTGGATTTCTCTGAAAAACTCTAGTTAGCGAGCTACAACCACGCGGACGTTTCCCCGAAATACTGGTTTGGGCCAGGTTTGGACCGGTCTACTAATGACCCAGGTGGCGACCCTCCCGTGACCACAGCCTTTCGACGGAACATTTTCATCCATATAGACCAGCAACTTTATTATATAGCTCTGGGTTAAAATACTTATTGGCATTCTAGTAATTGAATCTAAATGCTGTTGCTTCGTTTCATGAACTTATCCATCTGTAATATTCATTATCTTAAATTCTTTCACCTTACTTCCTCATTATAATCTAATTATCATTTTATTCATTGTTAAAATCGTATTCAATCATACGGCTGATAAATACGGCATCACCCGTCGTTCTGTTACCATCGCGATTGCTATTGACTGGTCTACTGTACTCTAGAACAATGACTGGGAGATTTAAATAGCGTCAGAGTGTGAAGAAGCAGTCAGTTTTGTTGTGCAATTGTGTTGAGTTGAGTGGTGTTGTAATTGGGAGCTATACCACAGAATTCCTTTGTTTTTTTTTACGTGAGATGGGGAACGAGACGACCTTATAGACTGTTGTTTGTGTATGTCACGTCTTTTCACTGCTGCCAGGGTTGTACAAAGTTACTCCTTATTGCAATAAAAGTGTTTTAAATTTCTGCAAACAAGGCTTTTGTCTCTACCGAAACGCGAGAAGCCACAATACTGACGGTTCTAGTTTTACTTGTTCTCAATATTTGCAGTATGATTAGGAAGTGACGTAACACACAAAAATATAGTAACCTAAAAAATATTTGTGTATCCTTAGCAAAATATACAAATATGAATTATTCATTTATTGAAATGCTAAATGTGCAATTGGACATGTTGTTGGCATTAAAGGAGACGCTATTCTTTTTATATCTTCATATAATCTTGAGGAAAGCTTCCTGCTTTACATCAACCATAAAAAATTGAAAGATTTAATTCGGCTCATAAACAAATAGCCAGAAGGAAGTTAAGGGAATGCAATACTTTATAAGAATATCCTAAAGAAGAGAAGTGTTCTAACTTCCATGTGTTTTTAGCTTCCTGGTATTGAAGGGCTTGCAAGTGGATACTGAGAGTTTATCAATAACTTGGGTTCCAACTCAATATCTGGGGTTCATGGTACTGGAATGAAGAAGTTGATTTTTGTTTCCTTGTTGTAATTTATGTCCTCAAACGTTAAGTAATATCGGACGATGAATGAATTGGGTGAAATGATGCTCAAATGAGCCCAGGGTCCATAGAGCTTACAGTTACCCGACATTCGTCTTCAAGGATAAGGCAAAACCCCGGAAAAGCCTTATCCAGGTAACTCACCCTGACCGAGATTCAAACTCTTGACCTCTTAAACGTGCAGCAGACATGCTACCATCTATGCTACCGAGGCGGGCAAGAAGTAAATGATGATAGATATAGGTACGGTAAGTGAATGAGAAGGAGATTAAGGAGCAACTGCTGAATGAATGGATGAATGAATTTAACGCTAGAGGTTCTACTCCCACTAGTCCTGGACCCGTAGGACCAAGGACCCAGACCTCCTTCCATAGACCCTCCCGGACCTCCTTTCCGTGGGGCAATACCTTGAATCTAAAAAGCCCCCCCCCAATGTCAAGTGGATACGCCACTTACGCGCGTCAACCCCGCAGGGAAGACTACCGAATACCTCGGTGGGAAAATGAAATGTGTAGTGTTTAACGCCCGCTTTTACGGTGACACTGATGGTACATGAGATGAAGATGGAGCACCGGTGGAATGAGATGGTGGTGGAAACCGGAGGTCCCGGAAAAAACCCGCCCCAGCTCCGTGTTGTGCATCACGAATCTCACTTTGTGGTCGCCTGGTATCGAACCCGGGCCGCCTTGGTTAGAACCAAGCGGTCTAACCACTGAACCATGACGCGGCCTCGGTGGGGCCGCCTAGTGATCTAGCACACTAGCCTTGCAGGCTAGTACCCGGGACTTATTAGGCATCCCTCTACTCCCTCCGGGCGGCCGTAGCTAGGCCGAAGGTAACAAATTCCCCGTGAGTGTCGGGAACACCCTGCCCCATCGAGTCCAACCCAATCCGAACAACTTCCCAACGGGAGAGGCTCGAATGATCGGGCCGAGGTTCCTCTAGTAACGTAAGAGGTACCACGAGTGCTAAGGGTCTGTAGCGCCCGCAGCACGGCAGCTGAAGGGGACGAATCCCCTCCCCTACGAAGATGATGAATGAACTGCAAAACCCGAAGAAAAACTGCTGATACGCAACTCCTTGAGCAAAAAACCCACATTCAGTCCCCTGACATCAAAGCCAGGAATCTGTTGTGTGAAACAGAGTGGTCTAATTCAATGAAATTAATTTGTCATATGAATTTGAAAATCCAGGCAAGTCACGTTGGGTATGGCAGGTAGTTGGTAATTATTGGATGGTATAGATGTCGCCCTAATGTGAGTAACATCATGACGCTTCCTAAAGCCGATGACAAATGGGCTTCTGCTGTCTACGAGAGAAATGAACATGTCCCAAATAATAACTTCACATCACACGGACAGCAAACAGATGCCAGACGTGTCGATTCGCTAATTGACTGAGAGCATTGCCTTACGCTTGGTTCTCTGAGGATGCCAGGGTCAACGACGTGACAATGTAATCAGGTTACCTAGCAGAAAATAGTCATGCTATTCCAATTTAAACTCACCGTGCATCCGAGGAGAATAATAATAAAGCTAAACTAATACTGCAACACAGGATGTTGGATAAGACATTCAATTCAGAGCAGTTCAGGTAGTGGAAAATTAGCTATAGATAGAAATGTAGTCAGGCTGAAAAAATCAATGCCATAGCCGGGATTTGAAACACTTCTGGTTTCCGTACGGCTGATCTTAATCACTGATCTACCAAGCCAACCTGCCAGTATGACACTAATTTCTCCATCTGGCACCTGTTTTCCCCAGTAACCACTATGAGTTCCGATAAACACATGGGGAAACTACCTAAATGGTGACTTACCGTACGTACTTTAAGTTTCAGATTCATAGTTCAGGCCACTATTAAATGTAAATGAAATGTGTAGTGTTTAACGCCCGCTTTTACTACATACGGCACCGCAGGCGATGACACTTATGATACATGAGATGAAGATGGAGCACCGGTGGAATGAGATGGCGGGGGAAACCGGAAATCCCGGAGAATTGTTTTCTACCACTAATCTCACTTTGCGGTCGCCTGGGAAAGAACCCGGGCCGCCTTGGTGAGAGCCAAGTGGTCTAACCACTGGGTCACAGCGTGGCCAGGCCACTATTAGCTTAATTAATAGTAAGTTGGTGATTGGCGTATTGCCTCCACGTGCTATTCAGCTGCGAAAATAAAGAGAGGGGATAAACACGTCACTGACACGTCATTGCATTCGCCTAGCAACCAACAATCCACCAATCAAAAGTAAACTGTTGCCATAGCAACCCGGCACGCTTATCCTACGTTACCAACTCTATCACACTACACCACGTTGTTTGTGCATGACGTTAGTCTATCGGTATGTTGAGGTTTGCAGCAAACAGACTCTGCTACTATTGTTGCTTCGGTTATAAATCAGCGGTATCACAATACTGTCGTCGTTCGTTGCCCTTTAGTATGAGACGGTATGCGTTGTTGGAAGGGAACAGGTGTGGATTTAGTTTCAAGGAATATCTTATTAGGTTTTCTGGGTTAATGACCAACCTGTTCAGTTTAATGACCAACCCTTCTTATCTGCCTTTGTCCGGTCCAGTTCTAACATGAATAACCCTTACGGTACTTAGGGTATTTCTCCGCGTCTTCAGTGTAAAAAGAGTGTACAGCTTCAAGTAGTGAAGGTTTCACAAAGTGTAAACAGCTTTACATTTTCGCAGCATAATTCGTGTGTTTCAGTGATCAACTTAAGTGTTTCACTGTAACTTTAACATTTATCTAATTATCGTTACTAATGGCTGTCACAAGCACTTGTGCTACAGAAACAGACAGAAAGAAATTATCTGTGAAGACCACAAAAAGTGTTTTTGGGTACGGAATCCCAATCAAAGGACAAGTAAGGGCAATTATATGTGCGTGTTCAAGAACATTTTAAAAAAAGTATGAATTGCTTGAATCGGTAAAGGCAAACCGCAGTTCCCAAATATATAGTTAATGAAATTGCTGCAGAAAAAGGCCACAAAATTATTAGACTTCCTCCCTACCATTGCCATTTTAATGCTATAGAGTTGATTTGGGCCCAAATAAAGGGATACGTAGCGCGCAACTATACAGATTTCACTACAACATCTGCTATAAAACTAACAGAAGAAGCAATACAAAAAATAAGTGCTAAAAAGTGGGAAGATGCTGTTTGTCACACAAAAAAGTTATAGTGGCAGCATGGGTAAACGAAGGCGTTATGGATGAAAGTGGAAGAACTCATGATTTCCGTGGGAGATTGCAGTAGCTCTGACGGCGACCACGACTGCGAAAACGATCAGAAAAGCAGTACCAATGACAGCAGCGACTCAGATAAGCGGCATATTCCCGTTGGAATAGAATGCATAATTCTGTGCAAGTATGACACTTTTGTTTCTCAAAATCTTAACTGTAGCTAACCATTTACTTTTTGTTCTTTCCGAAGGTTTCGTAAGCTGTAATTAGGTAACTGCTCACTTAAACGAGTAGACAGTCTTACGGCAGTCTTATTATTAATACTGCAGTACGCAAATTTCTAGGAATTTGTGCGTGTGCATTACCGCAGCCGAACTTCCTCCTCCCTTCTACCCGCCATCTTCGTCGTCTAGCATGTGGAGAGCAACAGTAAAGTGGCAACGGTGCTATCCCCTCTGCTTCCCCACTCCTTCAACTGTCAATAACCAACTTATAATGCACCCATTAATAATTATTAATTCAAGTTACCTATGTGTAACAACATGGTTTGGAGAGATAAAGTCAATGTCATTGTCGGGATATGAAACACGGATCTCCCATCTTATTGTTCTTAGCTACTAAGCTACGAGGGCTATCCAGAAAGTAGATTACGTTTTCGTCTGTTTCCGCTAGGGGCGGGGCTAGCGTGGCCATCTTGTGGTCAGAGCGTTGCGCAGCTCAGTCGGCATCTAGCCGTGCTAGTGAGAGGTTCGTGCTGTGCTCCGTTCAGATACTGTGGCGGTTTGAAATGTCTGCGTTAATTGAAAATCCCGCGAGCTGCGAGGTGCGTGCAGTAATAAGGTTTCTGACTGCAAAAAACTGTAAACCGATAGAAATCTATCGGCAGCTTTGTGAAGTGTATGGGGACAACATTATCACTGAAGGTGGAGTGCGTCAGTGGGTCATCAGATTTAAAAATGGCCGAACCAATGTTCACGACGAAGATCGAAGTGGGAGACCCAGCATAGTGACTGCCGAACTTGTCGAAAAAGTCGATGCTAAAGTCCGTGAAAATCGAAGGTTCACAATAACGGAACTTTCTTTGAGTTTTCCACAAATTTCGCGAAGTTTGTTGCACGAAATCATCAGCGAAAAGCTTGGTTACCACAAGTTTTGTGCAAGATGGATTCCAAAAATCTTGACAGAGGACCACAAAAATCAGCGAATGGCTGCAGCGTTGAACTTTTTGGACGTTTACCATAAGGATGGTGACTCTTTACTCGATCGCATCGTTACTGGTGACGAAACATGGGTGAAACACGTGAACTGTGAAACGAAATTGCAATCAATGCAGTGGGGGCACACAAGTTCTCCCCCCAAAACCCAAGAAATGCATGCAAACAATGTCGGCAAGGAAGATGATGGCGGCTGTTTTTTGGGACAGAAAAGGTGTGATTTTGGTGGACTTCCTGGAAAGAGGCACTACAGTAAACTCTCAAAGGTATTGCCAAACTCTCCAAAAACTCAGAAGAGCAATTCAAAACAAGCGCAGAGGAATGTTGAGCTCTAAGATCTTGTTGATTCACGACAACGCCCAGCCCCACGCGGCAAATGTCACTCGTGAAGTTCTTGAATCTTTTATGTGGGAGTTGTTTCCTCATCCGCCGTACAGTCCCGACCTGGCACCGAGCGACTTCCACCTATTCCCAGCAATGAAGAAGTGGCTGGCTATGCAGCGTTTTGATGACGACGCACAGCTGCAAGAAGAGGTAACGAAGTGGTTGAAGGCGCAGGCGGCCGAATTTTTCGACGAAGGAATTTCCAAGCTCGTACATCGCTACGATAAATGCCTTAATTTGAATGGTGACTATGTCGAAAAGTAGTATTTGAGTGTGGCTTTCATTTGTATATAATAAAATTTGTTTCCTATACTTTGTTTACTTTTTATTCCAAAACGTAATCTACTTTCTGGATAGCCCTCGTACAATGGCAACGTGCCAGCAAGACATTAAACTCTCCAATCAACTCTTATTTTTCTCTGCAAAATCACGGCTATTGCTTTGAAGTTTTCACAACTTCTTCTCCGTACTTTGCCCTACACACGAGTAATGTAAAAGAATAAATAACTCCCACTATATGTAGATACGTCTGATGTTCAGGAAACGTTATTTCAGCAGCATTCATATAGATTTAACAATGATTGAAAATACCACAAGCAGTGCAAATGTCATATATTGAGAACGTGGGTAACGGAGAGGAACAGGAGACTGTAGGTCACAGAGGCACACGAAAGCATTAACGGTTTCCGGCCCGAAAATACATCCCACTGCCGGAGCTGCCTAAAGAGGAAATGAAAGGCCCGCCGATCATGCAGCCATTTACTGTCCATGGTGAACATGGATTGAATAACCACATTTGATATGTCTCCAGCCAGAAATCTACGAGGGTTGCCTAATAAGTTCAGGGCTTCAAATAGAGATGGTACCACCGGGTCATTTTGGCGGATATTATCATATAGTTTTACTCTTGACTAGCCTGTAGGTATCTACTGTTACAGGTCAATGGTTTGTACAGTTTTTGAATGACAGAATTTTAAACAAGAGAGATTTCGCGAAAATGAGGGATGTATAACAAAAGACAAGCGGTGACTAAATACGAGGGCTGTTCAAAAAAGAATGATCATAATTTTTTACAGTCACAATTTTTGCATTACAATTCAAACTTTTCATATTCTGTTAACTTAAAGTGAAACAAACACGCCGTAGTAGTTACATTGTTGGTACTCCTGCTTCCCACCTGTGAGAACAAGGCAAGTTCAGTCCTGCTCAGTATCGCCACCACAATGGAGGTAGCACGCGAGGAACAGTATGTGACTTGGGAATTCTGCTTTCATCTCAACAAATCTTCAGAATAGAGACCTATCTAATATCACAGAAGGCCTATGGAGAGCCTCTTCTTCCATAGAGCACAGCTCGAAGGGGGTTTAAAATGTTTAAAGAGGGGAGACAATCAATTTCAAAGGAAGGTGTCCCCGGTTCTCCTGTTAAGGCTCTTACGGAAGAAAACATCAACACTGCTGCTGCCATTGTGAGAGAGGATCGACGAATCACCTTAAGATCACTTTCTGAAATACTGAACATTTCTTTGTGTGCCACCCACACGTTGGTGACAGATACATTACACATGAGACGTGTTTGTGCGTGATGGGTTCCTAGACTGTTGATTCCTGAACAACAGGACATTCGCATACAATTCAGCATGCAGTTAAAGTTGATATTAGAGACATATCCGGAGTTTCTATCAAAGGAAATCACTGCTGATGAAACTTGGCTACATCATTTTGATCCTGAGAGCAAACAGCAATGCTCAGTGTGGAAATCTCCTTCATCACCAACCCACCCCCCCAAAAAAAGGCAAAAGTGGTTGCTTCTGCTGGGAAAGTTATGGTCATCTCATTCTTTGATATTCATGGAATGGTTCATCAGCATGTTTTACCTGCACACACATCAGTAACTGGACAACACTACAGGGATATCCTGAAAACAGTGCAAGTATGTAACAGCTGCAAAAACACATTTCCGTGAAGCAGGCTGGATGCTGCAACATTAAAATGCGTGGCCGAATATTGCCATTGTTGTTGCTGAATATCTTGCAAAAATTTAGGGAAGTGCATACCTCATCCTCCCTTACTTTCGGATTTAGCCTCAAATGACTCTTTTCTATTCCCTAATTGAAGAAACATCTTCGTGGGAGGCATTATCCAACATCGGAAGCAGTGGTGAAGGCTGCGGAGACTATTTTGAAGCATCTCTCAAAAATGGTTTCCCGCATGTCTTCAAAGACTGGAAGAAACGCTGGGATACGTGCATCGCATTCAGGAGAGACTATTTTGAGGACTATAACAATTATGAGAACAATTAAAGGAGCGTTCTCAAAAATAAATTGTCATCATTATTTACTGAACAGCACTCGTACTTCCATTTGAAAAGCTTAATGGCTAAATAAATCAAGGAGGAAATGCACAGTATACTGACAGACTCTGCCGATTCATATACAATAATTAAATGGTGGATTGTACAGTTTAAAATGGGACGTACGAGTACTAGTGATGAGCCTCGCTCTGGACGCCCTGTGGAAGACACAACTACAGAGATCATTGAAGGACTCTGTCCCTTCATATACAATAATTAAAAGGTTCGTTGTAGAATTTAAAATGGGACGTACTAGTACTAGTGATGAGGCTCGCTTTGGACGTCCTGTAGAAGTCACAACTACAAAGATCATTGAAGGACTCTGTCCCTTCATATACAATAATTAAAAGGTTTGTTGTAGAATTTAAAATGGGACGTACGAGTACTAGTGATGAGCCTCGCTCTGGACGCCCTGTGGAAGACACAACTACAGAGATCATTGAAAGACTCTGTCCCTTCATATACAACAACTAAGAGGTTGGCTCTAGAGTTTAAATTGGGACGTACGAGCACTAGTGATGAGCCTCGCTCTGGACGTCGTGTAGAAGACAGAACTACAGAGATCACTGAAAGACTCTGTCCCTTCATATACAATAATTAAAAGGTGGGTTGTAGAGTTTAAAATGGGGCGTACGAGCACTAGTGATGAGCTTCACTCTAGACGTCCTGTAGAAGTCACAACTCCAGAGATCATTGAAAGACTCTGTCCCTCCATATACAATAATTAAAAGTTTGGTTGTAGAGTTTAAAATGGGACGTACGAGTACTGGTGATGAGCCTCGCTCTGGACGTCCTGTAGAAGTCACAACTCCAGAGATCATTGAAAGACTCTGTCCCTTCATATACAATAATTAAAAAGTTGGTTGTAGAGTTTATAATGGGACGTACGAGTACTAGTGATGAGCCTTGCTCTGGACGTCCTGTGGAAGTCACAACTACAGAGATTATTGAAGAAATTCATCGTTTAGTACCGGAAGACTGCAGATAAAAGTTGTTTGAGATAGTAGAGGCTGTAACCACATCAAAAGAACTGGCAGGTAATATGTGAAAACTTTAAATTTGTGCGCAATTTCCCAAATTTTCTTCTCCAATTCCCTGCAGTAGTAACTTCTTAAGTCAACAGGTGGCAGCACTACATCCTCTTGCAAAATGGCTGACATCGATATTCGTATTAGACAGCGTTCTGTGATTGAATTTTTGACTGTGGAAGGTGAAACGCCAATTCGCATTCACGAAAGGCCAAAATGTGTATGGTGATGCAACGGTGGAAGTCAACACTGTTAGACGATAGGTTCGTCGCTGTAACGAAGCTGAAGGGCACACACCATTGACAGATGAAAAGCGAAGAGGCAGGCCGGTGACTGCAGTGACTCCATGCAACATTCAGCGAGTCGACGACATCATTTGTGATGATCTCCGGTTAACAACAGGTAAATTGTGTCGCATTACCTCCCACAGTAAAGGCAATGTGATGAAGATTATTCAACAACTGGGTTATTCGAAAGTTTGTTCACGTTGGGTACCAGGAATTTTGACCGACCAAAACAAATAAACAAGGAATGCTATAGTCTCCGAACACTTGCAGCGCTTCAATCTGGAGGGAGAGGAGTTTCTGAAAAAAAAAAAATTACTGGAGATGAAACTTGAGTTCATTTTTTTGAACCTGAATCATAGAGGCAGTCAATGGAATGGCATCACACAACGTCATCGAAGAAAAAAGAAATTAAACACTCAGCGGTCGACAGGGAAATTTATGACGACAGTGTTTTGGGATGCAGAGGGTGTGCTTATGAATGACTTTCTGGAGCAGGGATGCATAATAAATTCTGTCCAATACGTCAGAACTCTCAAAGAGCTGAAAGCACGTCTTCGCCGAGTTCGCCCAACAAAAACTATGGCGGATGTTCTTCTGTTGCATGACAATGCAAGACCACACACCAGCCGTTACACAACTGCAGAAATTGAGAAATTGGGACGGCAAGTCTTTCCTCACTGACCTGGCACTATCAGACTTTCATCTGTTCGGGCCACTAAAGGAAGCTCATCGTGGGATTCATTTTGGAGATGAGGAGGCTGTGAAAACGTCCGTGCGTCAGTGGCTTAGGAAGCAAGACCGTGTGTTTTATCACACTGGAATACATGCCCTAGTTAAAAGGTAGACCAAAACTGTGGAAATGGACGGAGATTAAATTAAACATAAGATTAAATTAAACAGTGACAAAATAATGCTCAATGTTGTAGTTTTCAAGCATGTAAATTGAATTGAATTTTCTTGGTAATTAAAATAGAAAAAATAGGAGGCATTACTTTTTGACCCATCCGCCTATTAGCCTTTCTGGAGATTATGTTGATAAATAGAGCAAAATATTTAAAACGATCCTTTTTTATTGGGACTTACCAGCTCATCTTGTACATGTGTAGTGTTTAACGCCCGCTTTTACTACATACGGCACCGCAGGCGGTGACACTGATGATACATGAGATGAAGATGGAGCACCGATGGGATGAGATGGTGGGGGAAACCGGAAGTCCCGGAGAAAACCCACCCTAGCGCCATGATATCCACCATAAATCTCAATTTGCGGTCGCCTGGGATCGAACCTGGGCCGCTTTGGTGAGAGCCAAGTGGTGTAACCACTGAGCCACGGCTCGGCCGCTCAGCTTGTAGAAATGAAGGGAAAAAGTAATAGATATATGAAAATGGAGCGAGTAAAAAAGAAAGAAATGCAGTTAGGAAACTAATAGAAGTAACTTGCAATTACGTAAATGCGTGAAAGAACAAAAGTAAAACGATAAAATTAATGGAATGAACCGAACGAAACGAGCAATGAAATGAACAAATGAATGAAGGAAAAGAAAAGTAGAGGTATGGAAGTACGAAATAAAATTATATGAAAGAAGGAAGCAAGGAATCGCAGGAATAAAAGAAAGTAGAAAATATTATGAAATGAAGGAAGTAGGTCAGAATGGAAATGAGGAAGGAAATGATATAAAATAGAATGAATAAAATAATAACGAAAGATTAAGTCAAAATACAGGTTCTATTATTACTGTTATGCTAGTTATGAAAAGCTGAAAATTGTAAAATGTCATGATAATAATTGTGTTACTCATATGGTTCTTTTATTTTTAAATGTTACCACTGTTAAATATGTTAACATAATGTTTGTAAAGACAAAATATATCTGAATGTCTTTATTTCCAAATAGATCACATAGAACAATGTAGTTTGGAGAACATGACGGTGATGACTTTGAGAACCGGAGTCTGTAATATCTCCGGTAGGGGATGGGTGCATTAACGACGCCTTCAGCCATACAAAGAACTCCGGAGATGAGAATATGGAAGTTCCGTTCAGCATCGGAAATGGAGGCAGATCCTCTCAACGCCCTGCATTTTCACGGATATAAAAATAATAAAACAATATTATCCTTTCCGAGGTCTATAGATCTGATCCTGATCAGCTGTACGATAATTATCGCTACCATAGCCGCGCTACAGAAAATACATTATATTGTATTTACTAGGGTGAATATTCAAGCAATTTGAGCTTTAGTTCACACATTTTTCACATTGCACTGACAGATCGACGAGGCGGAGCATTGCCGATATTTTCTTTGCCAAATGAGGTTTTTCTTTTCTGCTCATCACTCAAATGTTGCAGAAAGTTTTTGTAGCTCTACTTTTCACCTTTGCAAATAAGCAATATCAATAAATTTTCTTGTGCATCCATAAAAAACTCACCATAACCTGTTAGCTGTCAGAATTGACTTTGCTCTTTTTGGAGCCAGTTCATCCGGTGAAATCCACAGTTTTGACTGTGAATTACTTCTATGGAATGTAGTGATGTATCCAGGATTCATCCATTGCAATAAGCGTCTCAAACCTTCACTGTGAATTTTACAGTAGAGCTCCAAATTCTTAACAGAAACAGTTTTCCTTTGCAACTTTCGCTTAGATTTCAACAAACGCGGCACCCATGTTGCACAAACCACGCGGAAGCCCAAAAGATTACTTAAAATATTACCTGCACGTCCTTTCATATGCTTAGAGCATCTGCAATCTCAAACAAATTTAATACGAGGTCTTCAAGTACTAAACAATGCATTTTTTACAATGATCTCCGGAGTTGTGACTTCAGAGGTCGTCCAGAGAGAGGCTCATCACTGGTGCCCGTACATCCCATTTTAAACTCTACAACCGAACTTTTAATTATTGCATATGAAGGGACAGAGTATTTCTATGATCTCTGGTGTTGTGACTTACACAGGACGTCCAGAACGAGGCTCATCACTAGTGCTCGTAGGTCCCATTTTAAACTCTACAACCAAACTTTTAACTATTGTGTGTGAAGGGACAGAGCGAGGCTCATCACTAATACTCGTACGCCCCACTTTAAACTCAACAACCAAACTTTTAACTATTGTATATGAAGGGACAGAGCGAGGCTCGTCACTAGTGCTCGTACGTCTCATTTTAAACTCTACAACCAAAGTTTTAACTATTGTATATGAAGGGACAGAGTGAGGCTCATCACTAGTACTCCTACGTCCTATTTTAAACTCTACAACCAACCTTTTAATTATTGTATATGAAGAGACCGAGTCTTTCAATGATCTCTGTAGTTCTTACTTCTACAGGACGTCAAGAGCGAGGCTCATCACCAGTACTCGTACGTCCCATTTTAAACTCTACAACCAACCTTTTAATTATTGTATATGAAGGGACAGAGTCTTTCAATGATCTGTGTAGTTGTGACTTCCACAGGACGTCAAGAGCGAGGCTCATCACTAGTACTCTTACGTCCCATTTTAAACTCTACAACCAACCTTTTAATTATTGTATATGAAGAGACCGAGTCTTTCAATGATCTCTGTAGTTCTTACTTCTACAGGACGTCAAGAGCGAGGCTCATCACCAGTACTCGTACGTCCCATTTTAAACTCTAGAACCAAACTTTTAATTATTGTATATGAAGGGACAGAGTCTTTCAATGATCTCTGTAGTTGTGACTTCCACAGGACGTCAAGAGCGAGGCTCATCACTAGTACTCGTACGTCCTACTTTAAACTCTACAACCAACCTTCTAATTTTTGTATATGAAGGGACAGAGTCTTTCAATAATCTCTGTAGTTGTGACTTCTACAGGACGTCCAGAACGAGGCTCATCACTAGTACTTGTACGTTCCATTTTAAACTCTACAACCAACCTTTTAATCACTGTATATGAAGTGAAATAGTCTTTCAATGTACTGTGACTTCTTTGTGGGTTTGTTGAATTAAAAGTCTAATTTGCTGAAATTCTAAATGTTCTTTATTTACGTAGAAATACGCTGTTCAATTGTCACTTAACAACATTACATCACATATACTACATAATATTCCAAGATCGATGACAATAACAAAGAGCGTTCAGTTTTTAACATCAGCTCTGGTTAGAGCAACACTCTCAGCTGTTCTTTGCTCACATCTCGCGACTCACTCTTGTTTTACAACTGTCCGCTGGCGTGTCACAGTCTCTGATATATCGTATTCATAAATTTGAGATATTTCTGGAATAATGAAGGAATCGAGTATTCTATCAGCTTCCCGAAGCGTAACATAAACTTTGTCGGCAAGTCCTTTATTTCAGCTATATTTATTTGCTGGCCCTTTGTGTACACTAGCCGCGCTGTCGTAGATAACGGCTTCGCGACAGTACTGTCCATTTCCTCTTTGATTTCCTTAAATGTTAAGCCTTTCAAATAAACGTCTTTAATCACTGCTTGTTTTTCCAAATGTTCTATTTTATAAAACCTCTCTTTAAAATGACTTCATTCATAATCTGATCAAGCAGTTGACCTGTAACTATGGATACAAACTAGTCTGGAGTTTAACAATATGAAGCTGTCCGTCAAACTGGCCAGTGGCATCATCTCTATGTATGGCCGCCGACCCACGCATTTCCTACTTTCTGCTTGATGTTCATTTATTTTATATATTTCTTACATGCTGCAAATCATTGGAGATATATGGAGATTAGAGGAAAGGAACACAAGCGATGTGTGTAAATTGGTAAAATGCAGAATAGTAGATACAGAAAGCTGGAAACATGGGGAAGTCTAGAAAATATGAAATCATTACAATTTTACAAGCAAATAAAATGAAATTGGAGACGAGAAGCATAGGTAGATTACTGCAATAGGCGAGAGAGGGAAGGGTTAGCATGGATGAGATCAGGAATAATATTTCTAAGAGGGATAAAAGGTAGAGAAATGGGAATTTGTGAACTGTGTGGGGTAAAAGAAAGCATAGAAAACTATGTGGCAGAATACGAGGAGGTTGCAATGTGGAGAAAAAGGGTTGGGAAGAAAAATGTGAGAAAGTAGAGAAGAGGATAGTAGCTATAAAAGTGTTAACGGGAAGGGAGGAAAAGAAGGTAAGAAGTATTGGTAAGTTCTTGCAGAGTGTAAAAGAAAAATGGGTTATAAATTTTAAAAAATATAAGAAAGGAAGATGAGGGGGAAGAAAGGGACTAATTAACAAGGAGGCATGGAGGTTAAGAGCTACCTGGCAGAACAGAAGACCAGGGTGTCATGTAAGCTAAGGTAGCAACAAGGTAACGACAAATAAATGTAACCTAAAGTTGTAAATTATAAAATTTTGGAATACGCACAAAGATATATCATATCATACCTTCTACAATCCTTATTTTCTGCTAACTTCCATCTTTCCCCTTCCTTCCTTTAAATATTTGTTTAACTCATTCAAGTTTACATGTGCCTCTCTTTTATTCCTTACTGATTTTCTTATATTTGCTTTTCCTAGTTTATTTCATGCTTTCTAATTTTATTTGGTATTTATTTTCCTGTTCCTTAGCTTTCATCTTCTTCATTCACCGGATGAACTAAATATACATTGATATTAATTATACAAATTCTCCATAGAGAAACTAATGAAGCGAACATATCAGTGATACTTCAACAGTGACTTCATTACAACGAGCTATTGCTGCTTCTGTAGTTATTGCTTCGTCTTTGTTTGAATGAAGCATGGGTCTATTAATGATGTTATTACATGTTTTCAATGTAGCACTGATTTTGAGGAAGATGAAACGCAAGTCCAAGCGGAAAGAGCAAGAACAAAATTAAATCTAAATATAAAAGAGTATAAAAACTTAGAATTTATTTAGTAAAACAAAAAAATCCAGGTATGAAATATGCTCATTAAATAGGGTATTTAGGGGTGTCAAAATCGCAAGTAGAATAAAAAAGACCTTTCTCATAATGCAGAAATACAGACCGGTTTTGTAGATTTACGACGTAGAAGCTCTCAGGAAAGAACAAAATTGCCAAGTAATTAAAACCTGCTTAAAATACTGGAGTTGGCTTTTTATTCCCTCGGAGCTGTGGTAATTAAAATCTGCAATGAATTTAGTTGCTGTGTGGTTAAGTCGCAGCCTGTAAAGAGTTTGCAAAATTCTCTTGTGTCGAGTACAAAGAGATCCTGTACCAACTCGGGTAGTTATTGATCGTCAAACTTGTCAAAGGTACAAGAACAATCGGCAAGACCTTCAACCGAGTTTTCTTGGGTTTAGTAACACAATCAGGTATGCGTTATTTCTTTTAAATAATGTGTTTAAATGTATTACACTAGAATATTATAAAAAGTACGAAAGAAGCTTAATTTATAAATTCTCACCGTTTCTCCACGCATTCATAGCAAACTCTTTCCTACAAAAATATAATTACGTAAGACCTGAAGCTTTCCTGGGGACTAATTTGTTAAAGATGTTCTCAGGAAGCAAGCCAGGGGAAAGGACGGTTAGACATAGACGTTTCGGAAGTGTACATCGCTACCATCATCACGATACTTTAATAAGTGTTATAACCACAAATGTATATCTGGATATAACAGAAATATAAACAAAGGAAAAACGCTATCAATACCAGCATTATCAGCAAAAGACTGTATTAGGTAAATTAAATGCCTGGTCAGGAGATGGCGTGAGTATACAAAATTGATTGGGTCAAAGAAAGGTAACTACTTAACTTGGTGATAAAGCTGTAATGACCTGTGCTTATTAAGTCGACGGATTTCCATTTTTAAGGCCGGTTTCCAAGAGAAACTGAGATGAAATCCAGCATCACGATAAAGTGTGTCCAACATTCACAGGGAACGCGGTACACACCGAGGTCCAGTTTGTCTTTCACCGATCTCAACAGATGTTTAATCTTCCGAGGTGGCTTGTGGATGGTCCTAAAGTTGTATGAGGGCTGATCAATAAAGAATGATCATATTATATTTACGGCCATAAATTTTTGCACTGAAATTCAAACTTACTATATTCTGTTAGCTTAATGTGACACAAACACACCGTAGTAGTTTCATTGTTGGTGCTCCTGGTTCCCGCCTGTGAAAACCAGAAAAGTTCAGACATGTTGAGTATCGCCTACCGCTGCATTGGAGGTAACATGCGAGGAAGAATATGCCGCTTTGAAACTCTTCTTTCATCTCAACAAATCTTGAACAGCCTCCGTCGCATGCACTTCTCCTCACACTACTGTTACAGCAGCATACTACACGTCAGTATTGGCTACACTGAGGAAGCACATTACAAAAAAACGACCAGAGCTTTCTCGGACTGGGTGACGACTTCAGCATGACAATGTACGGCCTCACGCAACATACAGTTTCCCCTCACACTACTGTTACAGCAGCATACTACACGTCGGTATTGGCTACACTGAGGAAGAACATTGCAAAGAATCGACCAGAGCTTTCTGGGACTGGGTAGCGACTTCATCATGACAATGTACGGCCTCACGTCACATGCAGTTCCCCCTCACACTACTGTTACAGCAGCATACTACACGTCAGTATTGGCTACACTGAGGAAGTGCATTACAAAGAATCGACCAGAGCTTTCTCGGACTGAGTGGCGACTTCATCATGACAATACGCGGCCACACGTCAAATGCAGTTCCCCCTCATACTACTGTTACAGCAGCATACTACACGTCAGTATTGACTACACTGAGGAAGCACATTGCAAAGAAACGACCAGACCTTTCTCGGACTGGGTGACGACTTCATCATGACAATGCACGACCTCACGTCACATGCAGTTCCCCCTCACACTACTGTTACAGCAGTATACTACACGCAAGTATTGGCTACACTGAGAAAGTGCATTACAAAGAATCGACCAGAGCTTTCTCGGACTGAGTGGTGACTTCATCATGACAATACGCGGCCTCACGTCAAATGCAGTTCCCCCTCACACTACTGTTACAGCAGCATACTACACGTCAGTATTGACTACACTGACAAAGTGCATTACAAAGAATCGACCAGAGCTTTCTCGGACTGAGTGGCGACTTCATCATGACAATACGCGGCCTCACGTCACATGCAGTTCCCCCGCACACTACTGTTACAGCGCATACTACACGTCAGTATTGGCTACACCGAGGAAGTACATTGCAAAGAAACGACCAGAACTTTCTCGGACTGGGTGACGACTTCATCATGACAATGCACGGCCTCACGTCACATGCAGTTCCCCCTCACACTACTGTTACAGCAGCATACTACGCGTCAGTATTGGCTACACCCAGGAAGCACATTACAAAAAAAACGACCAGAGCTTTCTCGGACTGGATGGTGACTTCATCATGACAATGCACGGCCTCACGTCGCATACAGTTCCCCCTCACACTACTGTTACAAAAGCATACTACACGTCAGTATTGGCTACACTGAGGAAGTACATTACCAATTAACGACATGAGCTTTCTCGGACTGGGTGACGACTTCATCGTGACAATACACGGCCTTATGTCACATGCAGTTCCCCCTCACACTACTGTTACAGAAGCATACTACACGTCAGTATTGGCTACAATGAGGAAGCACATTGCAAAGAAACGACCAGAGCTTTCTCGGACTGCGTGACTACTTCATCATGACAATGCACGGCCTCACGTCACATGCAGTTCCCCCTCACACTACTGTTACTGAAGCATACTACACGTCAGTATTGGCTACAATGAGGAAGCACATTGCAAAGAAACGACCAGAGCTTTCTCGGACTGCGTGACGACTTCATCATGACAATACACGGCCTCACGTCACATGCAGTTCCCCCTCACACTACTGTTACAGCAGCATACTACACGTCAGTATTGGCTACACTGAGGAAGTGCATTGTAAAGAAACGGCCAGAGCTTTCTCGGACTGGGTGACGACTTCATCATGACAATACATGGCCTCACGTCACATGTAGTTCCCCCTCACACTACTGTTACAGCAGCATACTACACGTCAGTATTGGCTACACTGAGGAAGTGCATTGTAAAGAAACGGCCAGAGCTTTCTCGGACTGGGTGACGACTTCATCATGACAATACAGGGCCTCACGTCGCATGCAGTTCCCCCTCACACTACTGTTACAGCAGCATACTAGACGTCAGTATTGGCTATACTGAGGAAGCACATTACAAAGAAACAAACAGAGCTTTCTCGGACTGGGTGACGACTTCATCATGACAATACACGGCCTCACGTCACATGCAGTTCCCCCTCACACTACTGTTACAGCAGCATACTACACGTCAGTATTGGCTATACTGAGGAAGCACATTACAAAGAAACAAACAGAGCTTTCTCGGACTGGGTGACGACTTCATCATAACAATGTACGGCCTCATGTCACATGCAGTTCCCCCTCACACTACTGTTACAGCATCATACTATACGTCAGTATTGGCTACACTGCGGAAGCACATTACAAAGAAACAAACAGAGCTTTCTCGGACTGGGTGACGACTTCATGACAGTACACGGCGTCAAGTCGCAAATTAAGTTATGCAGTTTCTGGCTCGATTCAACATCACCTGTGTACCACATCCACCTTATAGCCCCGATCCTGCACCCTGTGACATTTTTACTCCCATCACTAAAGGAAAATCTTAGGGGTATTCGATTTGAGAACTCTAGGAGCTGACAAACAATGGTCTGCAGCACGTGTTCAAGGACTAACAGAGACGCTATAAAAAGTGCATTGAAGTAGGAGGGAACTGCTTTGTAAACGATCATTTAAATATTGAATTTCAGTAGTAAACATCAGTGGAAAAAAATTATTCTCTTTCTTAGTTGATCAGCTCTCATGGTTACTCTTCAAAAGAGAAAATCATTTTATATGATCTGGCGTGGACGACCTTACGGAGGGATTTGGCACGGAGACCGCATTGTAGTTATTCCAGAAGGAGGGAAACCTCGGGGTACATAGGAGCTACGACATTACAAAGGGCAGGGTCCCCATATTCTAGTAGATGAAAACTTCTCGTCAGCGCAGGACAGGTAAAACGTCAGCCTTCTGTGTATGGGGAACAGCCCCACAACGACTCCGTCTTCGGAGACCAGCAACTTTCCTATAGCAGGTGGAAGTCTTTACTCAGAGCACATTGTGGCACTGTGGGTTCGTGTAATAAAAGTCCAGGTTAATCAAGGCTTCGCGGGTGATCAGCCGTGTCAAATGAATAAACGTCGAGCTTCCGGGCATTGTAAGCTCCATGGCCTTCTTCAGATCCTGAAGTAATGCTCGCCGTGAAAGCTACAAGTCTTACAGAAGTCCAGGTTACCAACACAAAAATTTGCACTATATATCCGTAGAAGTTCGCTTCGTACACATACACAATACAACATACAAGGTCAACAAACACAGTTGTTTACCCGCACGCGTTCAATTAGCAACTGACTCTCTTTTGCGGGCGGGCTGCCTTCTTATAGATTACTAACACTCCAGAAATTTCTAAAACAATCGAGACCCGGCTAGAACAAAGGCGAACTCTCGAGAAATCTGTTTCCTTCTCCCCCGCCGTTTCGGCGAGCTTTTATCTACACACTGCACTGCGCATCCCTTTGAATGCTTTGCCGCCTCGATCAACAATGGCCTGGCGACAATATTGTCGCGGCAACAGGCAATAAAGTTTCGGCACAAATAGAAAAGACACGGCGGATATTGTTTCACTGTAATGAATAGCTTGCGTAAGCCGTTAACGATAGCGCGGCTAGTGTAAACCGATAGCCGAGATAAAAGACTTGCCGGCCCAGACGCTTCCGGAAGGTCTTAGAATATTAAGATTACGTCATTAGATGCCTTGTTGATTCGAAAAACATCTAGTGATTGTAGAAAACAGTCTGGAAGCATGAATGGGTGTATAAAAAAGAAGCCATGGCTAGTGATGAGTCAGTTGTAGTCGTGAAACAGTGTTGTGAAATGAGAGACAGCCAGCGTGTTGTTGTAACGAGAGCTAAGGATGTAATCTGCTGACACTGTTTGTTATTGTGATCGATCTTGTTAGACTGATGGTGTATATAACGTAATGCTGCTGTAGTCTATAAGAGTATTTCTACGAAAATAAAGGACATTTTTAATTTCTGCAACTCGGCATTTTAATTCTACGAACCCACAAAGTCACAATATCATCCTGCCATACACTGGCGAGACTTTTACCCTGAAAGAGATCACCAGATGGGAGCTGTTGTGAAATAATAATGTGAATGAAGTGGAGGGACAAGAAATCTGGGTGATGTAGTTAACTTACCTAATATTCGCCTGATGCCCCGAGAAACCCTTGAAATAATCCATGGGCCAGGTAGTTCGAACGGGTCTTGTAGTAGAGAGGAAATTATACTTTAATATTAAATTCGGAACTGGCGGCGGAAGACTTCAAACTTTGACGCGCCATCATTCTTGGGAGGTTTGACGCGCGCAGATGTTGTGTCGCGTCCCGGCGCGTCGGCCTTCAAATCCTTCAGCTTCCTGCCGATGACGTCCTCCACCATGACGTTCAGGGACTTGACGCTGCTGTTGGCCTTTCCTTCCAGGTTGTTTACGCGGTTCGCAAGGTCTTCGACGTCTTCCACCACGGCGTTCAGAGACTTGGCGTTACTGTCGGCCTTTTCCTCTAGGTCATTGAAGCGGTTCGCCAGGTCCTCGACGCGCTTGTCCACTTGGCCCATTCGATTGCCCAGCTCCGTCACGTCATCCCTCACGCCGGCCAAATGTTCCTCAAATTTGGCGGCGAGAGCCTCGTTCGCCACCTTCATTTCCGTGGTCAGTTCGGCCATTTTGCGGTTATTGTCGTGGCCAAGTTGTTGGTTGCCGCTTTTGTTTATGTTGTTAACTCGTTCATCTTCGCGGCCAAGTTGTATCTTGCCGTCTACAACTTCTTTTCCATTTTCTCGGTGATGTTGTGATTTGCCGTCTTCATTTCCAATGTCAGTTCGGCCTTCATTTCCATCATCTTCCCCAAAATCTTTTCCAATGCCGCGTCCATGGTTGTAATGTTCGGTGATGTTGTCGTCCCGCTTCCTGACACCAGTGTGACCTTGTGCGTTCGTGAAATGAAAGGTCCAATTGCACCACTCAAAAGTGTTCTCTATTTCCACCGACTTACAGTTAAACACTTGCCAATTACACAGAATTACGTAATGCACACAATTAAGATTCACCAGTTCGTCCGTTACAATTCCACTTTGCTTAGCAATTACGTACAATCCTCCGATGCACGTACACAGTCTTCTCGTCCGTACACTAGCACTGCACTCTTACGCTGCTCGCCAAGAACTGACTCAACTCACCCATAGCAGCCCTTTTTATCGGAATATCACAGTTTTCTAGACGTCTCTCGTTTTCAGTGAATCACCGCGAAGGTTCCAGACGGCAGTGGAAGGGGGAAGAGGCGGCCAGCGACAAGTGAAACTTCCCTAATCATCCCCTCAGTTAGTGACTGAGATAAATGGGTGGGTGTGGCGCGGACTCTGGTCCTTTACTCAGCTGTTGTTGGTTGTGCTTTCCGATAATTGGGTGACACTATTATCCTGCCATACACTGACTAGACTTTTACCCTGAAAGAGATCACCAGATGGGAGCTCTTGTGAAATACTAATGGGAATGAAGTGGAGGGACAAGAAATCCGGGTGGAGTAATTAACTTACCTATTATTCGCCT
The DNA here is from genome assembly GCA_030765055.1 of Mantis religiosa. Classification (NCBI taxonomy): domain Eukaryota; kingdom Metazoa; phylum Arthropoda; class Insecta; order Mantodea; family Mantidae; genus Mantis; species Mantis religiosa. Next base: position 9,122,252 of record CM060951.1, read on the forward strand.
GATGCCCCTAGAAACCCTGCAAATAACCCATGGGCCAGGTAGTTCGACCGGGCTTTGCAGTAGAGAGGAAACTATATCTTAATATTAAATTCGATATTTAACCACCTCTCTGCCCGATGTGTCCGATGGAGGAAATCACAGTCGCAGTACAGTCCTTTATGTTGCTATGCAGTTACAACCACTTTTTTGAAACCTGCTTGGACTAATATTTAACAAAATTAAATGGAAGCACACAGACAAGTATCTGATTAAGCGATAGAATAATATAAAATTCCTGACAGTTGAAAGTGAACGTCATGCGATTGTAACATCCTATAAAAGATTTCCATGCATGGATTTAACCTGCGAATGCACGTCTATATTCTCTTTGCTACTAAAGTTCAATTGTAGCACGTAGGTGGGTGTCGCATTCAATCTGCATGGGAAGTAATGAAGTAGAAACAACGACAGATCGTGATGACCTTTTTAATTCGATCTTGCAAAGCACAAAAAGTTTATTGGTTTCAGCTGAGAAGGTGTGGGTAGATTGGTGCGCCTCAGTGATTCCCTGTGTTTGCAGGTGATTGATTTTATATGTTGACTAGCTCGACGTTGGTGTCTGAGTTTTGAGGCCCATTCACGGCGTCTGTTCTAGTCGGCATGACTGTCTCGCTAATGGTGCTAAGTGGTAGCGCAGGTCATAACTCATTAAGCCACCATTTTTTTTACCTTGTCTAGTTATTTAAATATCAACCTTTATTATCTATTTTACTCTATTTTAGGTGTGCTTTCAGTCTCTATTTACTACGAGCGTACATTTACGCCTAACACCTCCCTTGATTCTAATATCCCCTCTTCCGTGGACAGGGAACTGCTTGAGTACCAACTTCGTCCTACAGCGCACAACAGAATTTCGTTCACTACTCCTCGTGAATTGTCCCGCTTTATCCACCGTCTTCCCGTTAAAAAGTCTCCCGGTCATGACCTAATCCCTAACGTTGTGCTGAAGAATTTGACAAACAAAGCCCTAGCTTATTTATCATCCATCATCAATGCTGCACTGCGCATTGGTCATTTCCCATCTACATGGAAACATGCAGAAATTATAGTCTTCCATAAGCCCAACAAGCCTAAAATTCTTCCCTTAAGTTACAGACCAATCAGCTTATTACCTACACTTTCTAAGCTTTTTGAAAAGATTATTCATCAACGTATTTCTCATTTTTTGATCCAAAATCAGATAATTCCGTCTTTTCAGTTTGGCTTTCGCCCGAAGCATGCTACCACTCACCAATTGCTCAGAATCACGCAGTCTATTATTCAAGGTTTCGAAAACCGGCAATACACCGTGGCAGCATTCCTAGATATCGCCCAGGCATTCGACAAGGTGTGGCACACTGGACTACTCCTTAAATCATATCGCATTGGTCTCCCTTCTTATTTGATACAAATCATAGCAAGTTTTCTCACTAACAGAACTTTTGTGGTGCGCATTGCTGGTTTCACATCCACCCGACGGCCTATTTTAGCAGGTGTACCTCAAGGTTTAGTACTCGTACCGCTCCTCTTTAATATATTCACACATGATCTTCGTGATATAACTCCAGTTTGTACGGCTTTATATGCAGATGACACTGCTCTCTTTTATTCTCACACCACTATCCTTCATGCCATTCAGGAACTGCAAATTGCCCTAGATCAATTAGCTCATTGGTTCTCTCACTGGCGCATTTCCCTCAATACTAACAAGACAGAGGTTAAGATCTTCTCTTTACGACCTTATAGGGATCCTCCTTCACTACAGCTGCTGGGGGAACCGCTCTCCTGGTTACCAACCAATGTGCCCGTGAAATATCTTGGGGTGTTATTGGACACTCGACTCACTTGGAACGCCCACATGTGTCGGTCTGTCACGCTTGCGTTTGCCCGGCTATCAAAACTGTACCCTTTACTCAACAGGCGCACTTCACTTGGTTGTGAATCCTCCCTGCTTCTTTACACATCTCTAGTCCGCCCCATTTTTACCTATGCAGCTCCAGTCTGGGGTGGCACCAGTAAGACTAATCTCCGCCGACTGCAGGTACTACAAAACAGGGTGCTTCGTATAGTTACAAACGCGCCATGGTTCAGCCGAAACCAACAACTACATCATGAGTTTGGTCTTCTACCCGTTCACCAATACATCCGACGCCTGGCACGTCCATTCTTTTACCATCTTCAGGAGGTCCCTGGAGCTGTTACCTACAATCTCGGTGCTCGCACTCGCCAACCAGCTCGCCTGAAGCGCAGACTGCCCCAAGATCTTCTCCTGAGTGATGTCTCCAGCACAGATGCCTCAGACACGTGATTACTACTATCAGACTTTAAGTTCTCAATTTGTGTTACAGTTATCCTTCATATTTAGTTAGAGGAGTCGTTCACGGTTACCTCCATTGTTCTGTGTCCTGCTCCTATGTTTCTTATAACAAACATCTGTAAAGCATAACTGCTGATCGATGGATAATAAATTAACAAAAAAAGTCTCTATTTACTTTTATTAGAGTGTAAGGAAGCTACAAGTTATTTTCTGTATATTACTAAGTGAAGTATTACTAGATATTTCCGTGTAAAGGGTGTCCACAGCCCGACCTCTTCTCTGTCTCTGGAATTCAAACCAGAGTCCACAGAAACAGTATTGCTTTCCTGAGATGGATCAAAACGTTTAGGAGAATTTCTCAATACCATTTTGTATATAAGGTGCATTGCAACATAATACAACCACCTGTGTCGTAATTGAAAAAAAAGTTAAATATCTATGAAAACTTATCCACGTGATTCAGGTATGTATTAGATATATTTTAATGTTATGTAATTCATATTTGGGTCACAAACTGTACAGTGTCCAGAACTCAAATATGAATCAACGCTAACCACATTTCTGATGTTATAAAATGATACAACCACCTCATCTCAATAGCAAGTTTAAGAGCCCTGTTTGAGCACAGCCTTCAGATTAGGATCACACACGCTGTCTATAAGTTTCTGTACCGTGGACACCTCCATATTGTCACCCGAAAATCGGAATTCCCGAAAGAATCAGCAACTGGCAGGTAGGGACCACACGGGAACCATTCACACACGCCTACCCATTTATCTTGTAGCGCTGACAAGGGCATGGTTGGAAAAACATCACTAGCCATCTCTTTCCCCTTCCCTGAAGTCTCTTACCTTCGGAAATATTCACTGAACCTCGAGACTTCCAGAAACAGCGATCTTCCTATAAAAAACGGCTGCAGTCGTCGAGTCAGTAGTGTCCTTGGCGAGCAGCCGTGAGGGGCGCCGCGCTAGTGAACGGACTGGAAGACTGTGTACGTGTATCAGAGGAGATGTACATAATTGTGAGTGTAGAGTGGACCTGTGACAGACGTACTTGCGAATTGTAATTGTGTGCGCTACGTAAATCTGTGTAATCGGCAAGTGTTCCAACTGTAATTTGGTGGAAATACAGAACACTTTAAGTTTGTACTACTGGACTTTTAATTTCACGAACCCACAAAGTCACAACATTTTCCCAAGCTGATATGAGGGCAGCTTTCATCTCTACTATACTTGAATACTGTTTGCCATCAACATACACTAAGCGACTTAATATGCCCCATAGTTTCTCCATGGGGTTCAGATCTGGAGAATTTGCGGTCCAGTCCATTACATGCACACCATTCTGTAGAAACCATGCCCAATAACGCAGCCCCTGTCAACTAGGAACACTGAGCCTACATATAACCTGATATCCGAAAGACATTAACATAAACAAACGAATAAATGTAAATAAATGATATATACCAGAGAATATATAGATATAACTTGAGCATATATATTGGAAAGACGGGCACAGTGACCAGATCAGTAAACCCCCTTGAAATTACTGTAAACAGGCAACTCTACTCTATTGTCTGTATTGCCCTAAAGGCAAACTTGGTGTCAGCTAGTCGCAAACCAACCCATTGTTACAATCCCATGCGTGCTGCTGACAACAGGCTTTAAGATTTTGACTGACTCGCAGAACGCATGCTTTCGCTTAAATTTTTGCATGTGGGCCGTTAGAGAAAGCATCTCTGATGTTAGGTCCTGGAAATTGTGAACACTGATCTTAAGTGGGGATAGGTAGCAGCCAATGAAGAATTAACATTTGTGCACGTGATTTTTAAAACTCCAAAAAATACATAAGTGGGGGTAATTCAAGATGATGGCGGAAAGTAGGTTTTTCTAGTAAAAGCACTTGGGTGCTGTGATCTGCGTGAGACAGACGCGCATTCGGCGCCTCCTAAGAACTATACTTCCGCGCCATGCTCAGAGACAAAGTGCAATATCTGACAATCTCTCCAGTAAGAGTTAGCGCAAAGAGTAATATATAGGGAAGACAATAAATATATCCAATTCGACTACGCCGTGCTGCTGCCTCTGCGCACCATATCACAATATTGACGTGGGATACAGTGACGCTAAACACAGCAACCACAAGGACGACGACTTTACAGTGGCGAACAAAGAAGTCTAAGGACAAAAATGCAATGAATGATTCGAGGTGTCATCTTCATTCAGCCCACAACCAGATGAGAGGCTCACGCGGGAGCTGCAAGTCACCTCGAACCGGTTACAATCCCCCTTTCCTTTAATCTCCGCATCAATTCGTAATTGTGAAGCGTTGAGTACAAGGGAGAGTTCGACGTGGTTCGCTACGGGCCGGACCGCCTCACCAGCTGGAGTTTGCAGTGTGGATACTAACATTGTCCTGCTGGAAATTCCAACATGGACCTCCAGTACTTCCCCGAAAGGGAAAAGATGAACATCCAGCAGGTCTTGGTAGTCAGTTGCTTTCATTAAACCTGATAGGAAAGCAAAATTGGCTGTACCACGATAACTAAACCCAGCCCAATCCATCAATGGACCTCCTGCTTGCTGCCGTTCGGAAAATATGTGTTCTACTTTTCAAAAATCAACAACATAAGTTCCTCCTGGCTACCATTCGGGATTGCTTAGACTTGTGAACGTGAATGTTTAAATCTTGAGCCAGTCTTCCTAGGAATGTTCCATCTGCACTTAGTTGCTTTATCACACTTCTCCCCGGCCACGCCATGGCTCAGTGGTAAGACCGCTTTGCTCTCACCAAGGCGGTCCGGGTTCGATCCCAGGCGACCACAAAGTGAGATTGGTGGTGAACAACACGGTGCTGGGGCGGGTTTTCTCCAGGACCTCCGGTTTCCCCCGCCATCTCATTCCAATGGTGCTCCATCTTGATCTCAAGTACCACCAGTGTCACCGCCTGCGGTGCCATATGTAGTAAAGGCGGGCGTTAAACACTACACACACATACATACACATACACACACACTTCTCTCCTACCTGGTTGTACGTTACAGAACTTCCTGGTGCCATAATTCATCCCAAGACCTAAATAATTGTTCACAATGGAAGGGGTTAAGTGAAGTCTTCTTGCTAATTACCTAGACAACAAACACTCTTTGTTATAAGTGATTGTTTGCTCTTACTCCTTGCCTGATAGCGCTGGTTGACGTCCTGAACGCTTCCTGCACCACTACTCACGTCGAATATTGGTGTGCAGCAATCTAAACAGTCCACTCTGTATACCCGCGTCCTCTAAGGGGCTACTATCAGTGGAGAGTTGGGTATGAAGTATCATTTTGCAACAATCGAATGGTTTCATGGTCAGTTTACTAAGACAGTTGAGTAAAATGCTTCCGTCAATTGTCATACGTATAGGCACGTCATCTGAGTTGATTTGTATATATCTATACAGATTCATTGGTTACTTATGTTAAAAAGTTTTGCAACGCACCCTATACCTCTATAGAAATGCACCCTGAAGTTGTAACTTAGAAATTATAGTAGCTATAAATACTAGTAAGATTTAAACATAAAAAGGTTATGCAGTATGTACAAACATTTGTAGTGAAACAAAATTGTAAGGTAAATTATTTATAAATCAGTTGTGTACTTCATGCCCTAACGATTTTCATTTTTTTTCTTTTGGACTCAAATGCCAAATTATCACCTACTTACGAAGCTTCAGCCTTCTGCTATATTTACGGTCGTGTTGTGTCATGCTGAATATCACCCGATTTGTTGAATAAATAAGTATAGCTTTGGTCGTTACTGCTTTATACACTTACCTGAATTTTCACTGCTACGTGATACCGAATTCCCTCTTACACTTTGCAAAAACAGAAAATGAATAATTACTCATACACAGATTCTCTTGTACCATTGAAACTCACACATGCATACAGAACATCGTATTATGCTACTTTCTGCCTCCCGTGAACATAATAAACGTTATCCTGTAAGCCGTGGTCCATTCGCATTTCCTTCTGACGTTTCGCCGAAAACTGCTTTTGGCATCTTCAGGGTTCTAAGGCAATAGACCCGGAGTCTAACACAAGACTGCAGCACCGTCCAAGTCCAAGTCATATACTGACAGGCTGTTAACAGCCAGAAGGTTTTTGCTGCCTACCCACCCAGGCTTTGGGTCTGACCGCAGGTTGATAATTTTGATGGTTACAGGATGATGTGGGATTTTTTGATGAGGAAATTTGTTGAGGTAGCTTTTTGCTCCTCTTTAATTTTGTACAGGATGCCAAACCGCTTTTTTGTTTACACCCTGGTGTTTTATTTTTTCTAAGTGGGGTGAATTTTGTAGCCAAACAGCTCTTTTGGAGTTCTGAAATTTAGCTTATGCTGCTGTATGGATTAACTCCTTTGTTACCTCGGGTGCTCGCCTGGAGCACCGAGTTCTGAAGCGTCAAATTTATAGCCGAGCGTGGCTGGAGGGCGTGGCCTGGTGGTGGGCGGAGCGTGATCGCTTATTGGCTATTGTCGGTCCGTGGGCTGTCACTGCTTTAAGCATAAATTGGAGCGCTTCGCCTTGCTGCAGTTTCGCGTCGGGGATGGCGACGTGTGGAGGATAGCCAGAGCCCTCAGTTATCACAGAGGCCAATACAACTCCCCCATCCATGGCACCCAAGGTCTGGCTTACGATCCTCAAGCCAAAGCCGATGCTTTCGCTGACTACCTTGAACGTACCTTATGTCCAAGAGATGACCCCCAGGACGATAACTTTTCCGAACGCGTTCGTCGGGAGGTGCGTCGTTTCCTACGTCGCCCTCCTGAGGACGCGGTTCGTCTCCCCACCATTCGTCCCAGTGAAGTCCAGGGCGCACTTCAGCGTCTCAAAGCAAAAAAGGCGGCGGGGCCGGACGGGCTGAACCCCCTAATGCTCCGCCATCTCCCCTTCAACGCGGTTCTATTCCTCACTAGGATTTTCAACATGTGCCTCACCCTTGGGTACTTTCCACGAGAGTGGAGAGAGGCCCGGGTGATTTGCATATTGAAACCTGGGAAAGATCCGGTTCACCCCTCCAGCTACCGATCCATCAGCCTCCTTTCCACCCTCTCGAAAGTTCTCGAGAGGTTGATTCTCATCCGCTTGTCCCCAATATTGGGAGACCTTCAAGCCATTCCCGCACATCAGTTTGGTTTTCGTCCTGGGCACTCGACAATCCAACATTTGCTGCGGGTGGTGGAGACTGCTGCCCTGGGATTCCAGGAAGGCGCCTTCACTGCTGCAGTTTCTTTGGATGTCGAGAAGGCCTTCTCCACGACATGCCACGCCGGGCTCCTCTACAAATTGATCCACCTGGGGCTACCAACACAATTAGTCAACATTATACACAGCTTCTTGCGACACCGCACATTCAAAGTCACAGTCGCGGGGAAAACATCTACACTCAGACCAGTGAGAGGCGGAGTCCCCGAAGGCTCTGTACTATCCCCCACCCTATTCAACGTCTTTATGGCAGACTTCCCAACAGAGCAACGAGTCGAAATGGCACAATACGCTGACGACGTGCTTCTGTTCTGCAAAGACAAACACATCCTCAGAGCCTTCAACCCCCTACAAAGACATCTCCGTCTCACACAGCAGTGGTGTAGGCGTTGGCGGATGTCTGTTAATCCGGACAAAAGCCACGCTATACTTTTCACAAAGCTCCACACCCCCGCAGACTGCCCCAATTTCAGCTACCGAGGTCGAAGGATAGAGTGGACTAACTCTGTCCAGTACCTAGGTGTTAACTTGGACAAAGGTCTAACCTTTCGCCAACACATCAGGTACCGAGCGGCTAAGGTACAGGGAGCAATTGCTTCCCTGTACCCAATGCTGGGGTCAACCTCGATGCCAGTTGGCATGAAGTTATACCTTTTCCGAGCGTTGGTAATCCCGGTTATGCTGTATGCCTGTAAGATCTGGGGCATGGCCGCAGACAGCGTGCTAGCATGGCTCCAACGTGCACAGAATAGAGGACTCAGGTCTATATATTCTGTGGGACGTTATTTTCCTACCAGGTTGCTACACGAGGCCTCGAGTTTCATTAGGATGAAATCAGGCGCCGGGCATCAAAATTGTACGCAAGTTTACCATCTCATAGAAGCGCCCTTGTCAGATCCCTGGGAGATTATGACCCCACTAGACGTCGCTCTAGTCAGCACCGGTTACCCCGCATGGCTTGCGGGCATCCGAGATAACCTAGGAGCTAATCCGAACAGCAGCTAAAGCTGAGCTCCACATAATCCTTCCAAACTGCTTAGCATCAAAATTATAAACCCAAAATTTAAATAAATAAAACACCAGTGTGCAAGGTGTTGCATCCTGTCTTTCAACCCCAGGTACATAACTAGTAACCTCAGAAAAATTCATCATCCTAAAAATCAACATTTCACCCTACAATATCCCGATATTTACCTTACCTGCGGTAAAACCCTTAAAAACGGGTGGGCAGGCAGCAAAAACCTTCTGGCTTTATACAGCCAGCCAGCAACACATGGCATGGCATGGCATGGCTGCGGTTTCAGTCCCTCCAGAGCCGGGATCCATGCCTTGCTCATCTGCTGTCGCTCTTCTTTTCAGCAGATGCCTAAAGCAGAGACAGCCCACGGACCGACAATAGCCAATAGGCAATCACGCTCCGCCCACCACCAGGCCACGCCTTCCAGCCAGGCTGGGCTATAAATTTGATGCCGAACGCAGTTTTCGGCGAAACGTCTGAAGGAAATGCAAATGGACCACGGCCTACAAGACCGGAAAACACAGTGGAGTTAACGACGCTGGCCGTGAAAGCCTCATTATTTATGTTATCCTGTAAGTTGGTAAGCGTAATACAGTCAGTTTGCAGAATGGCCTGTAGGTGGCAGCATAGTGCAGACTCGTACATACCGTAACAGTGTCAGTACAAAGGTGTCCGCCCCACTTGAAACATACACCAGGGAAGATCAGCGTTCTGTTATTCGCTTTTTGAGTAGCGAAGGTGTGAAACCTATTGAAATTCATTGACAAATGAAGGTTCAGTACGGTGATGCATGTTTGTCACAGCAGAAAGTCTACGAATGAAGTAGGAAGTTCACAAAAGGTGTGACTTCAGTGGATGATGCTGCACGTCCAGGTCAGGCACAACAAGTTGTGACTCCTCAGAACATTGCAGCAGTTGAAGCCATAGTGAAGGAAAACCGCCGAGTGACACTGAATGACATTGTAGCATGATTACAGATTAGTCATGGGTCAGCACACCACATTGTGCACGATGTGCTTCAGTTTCACAAAGTGTGTGCAAGATAGGTACCATGGTAGCTGACTCCTGAAATGAGAGAATGACGTGTTGATGCTTGTACGCTTTGAACGTGAAGGTGATTGCTCCCTTGCAAGAATCGTTACTGGAGATGTAACCTTGGTTCACTTCCACCAACCTGAAACGAAGAGAGCGGGCAAGCAATGACTTCAACCCTCATCACCAAAATCAAATAAGTTTCGCACAGAACTATCAGCAGGCAAAGCTATGCTGACCCTCTTTTGGGACGAAAACGGCGTTATTTTGGCGTATTACATGCCTACATGGACCACTGTCACCAGTGCATCATACAGATATCTCCTAAATTTCTTCGTACTTTTGAAAATTCCGGGGAGCGACTGAAGAATTTTCTGACTACCAAGAACCTCTATCGTCACTTGATGAAGCCAGGTATTCAACGACCTAATGTGGAAACAAAATACAGTCGTGACTGGAAATGCGTTTGGGCCAATGCAACCAACTGTAACGTTCCGTCGATATGGAGAGAAACTGTTTATGAAGTTGTTAGTGAAACGGTTCCAACTGCAGAAAATATGTAGCGTCACGGGAGAGTAAATTAGAAGATCTGTGGGGTATGTGTGGAAGATGATACACTTGAACATCACTTGTACAACTGTCAGCGGGCTGACTTGATTTGGACCGCCCTCCGAGACGCACTACATAAACTTCGTCCAGAAAAAAATTTACGTTCGGTACCACAGCTGGTACAACGGGAGTTTCGTTTCAAAGACACGAAATTTCACAATTTTTCAGTGTGCTTGGTTGCTGGTACTCTACATTGGCTGCTGAAAGTATGGCGAGGAGACACTGTGTTGGGAAAGCACCTACGTATATTTTTAAAGGAGCAGAGATGGACCTTTATACGGAAGAAATCCTTGCGTTCTCTGGAGCCATACATTTATCACTAGGAACAAATGCAGTTCTAATAACCATTTAAGCAAATAGAACCCTTCATTTGTCTCACTGTACAAGCCAATAAAACAAGAAAAATTCTTACCCGGTACCCATTCCCGTCTTAGATAAATAAATAAAAAAAAGAAAGAAAAAATAATAAAAAATAAAAAAATAATACAAAATAAAAAAATAAAAATATAAATATATATCTTCTGCTGCCTGCAATCAAATCAAAGCGACGTGTATCAAGCTGTCAGCAGGTGTCCTTTTGCAACATCGCTCGGTACCACAACTGGTACAACCGGAGTTTCGTTTCAAAGACACGAAATTTCATAATTTTGCAGTGTGGTTGGTTGCTGGTACACTTCATTGGCTGCTGAAAGTACGGCGAGGAGACACTGTCTTAGGAAAGCCCCTACGTATATTTTTAAAGCAGCAGAGATGGACCTTTATACGGAAGAAAACCTTGCGTTCTCTGGAGCCACACATTTATCACTTGGAACAAATGAAGATCTAATAACCATTTAAGCAAATAGAACCCTTCATTTGTCTCACAGTACAAGCCAATAAAACAAGAAAAATTCTTACCCGGTACCCATTCCCGTCTTAAATAAATAAACAAAAAAAGAAAAAAAAAACATAATAAAAAAGAAAAAAAATAATATAAAAAATAAAAAATAAAGAGAAATACATCTTCTGCTGCCTGCAATCATATCAAAGTGAAGTGGATTGCTGTTAGCAGGTGTCCTTTTGCAACATGACAATGCAGTGCATCACACTTCCTGTATAGCAGTTACAACAATCACAGACCTGTATTTCGAGTGTCTCTCATTCACCGTACTCACCAGAGCTTGCCCCAAGTGATTTCCATATGCTTGAACCACTCAAAGACGCAATGGGAAGAAAAAAGTTCCGTTCCGATGAAGAGGTACACCACGCAGTGCATGAGTGGTTGCTTGAAGTAGCAAAATAAGTTTCTAAAGACACTTATGCACTTTGTAGGCGCTGAAGGACTTGCATTGAGCGTGGGGGAGATTATGTTGAGAAGTGATACAGCTTTGTACCTCTTCTGTACAATAAATAATATTAAACAAAAGTATTTAAGGTTTTCTTCTAATCACCCTCGTATATAAAAGCAACCAGTGTGGCAGCGCTTTGTCCGGCCGGAGTTATTTCATATTCCAATGAACCTACTGAAGTTGGCCTTTCACTTTTAGAGACCTCCAGTTTGGCCCGGATCTGTACCTAAAACAGGATTTCTGCTTCCGGACTGGGTAAATACTAAGGGTTGCTTTCACATTCTAAATTTCAGAACTGGCGTATCGTGTATTTTTTACCTCAGGTTTCTGAACACATGAATTTCTTCGGAAATTCTTATTGTCTTATCTAGTCGAACGTAAAGCTTATTTCTTCCTGTGCAACTCCTGCTTGTTGAACTATGAATTTGATTGTTGTAAGCTTGCATTTGTTATTTTGCTATAACTTACGTATAACATAGTTAAACTTACCATTCAATGATATTCAATGCCATAACCGGGATTTGAACAATTGATATTACGGTCTTCGTCCGGCTGCTCCTAACCATTCAACTACCATGGTAACATGCCAACATGATATTAAATTCTCCAACTGACCTACAGCACAGTAAGTCGCCATCAAGTTTTATGAGAACTCCAAGGCCCGGTTGCATCAAATATAATCTAAGTTCAAGCATATGAAAGTGATCTTCAGACAATCTGAACTTAGAATTTTGGTTTTATAAACATTTATCTAGGTTCATGACCTCTTGATCTAAGATCAAATCTAACTGGTCAATTTTCTCTATTTAACTTGATTGAACTTAGATCAGCAGAACTGCAGAATTTACACAATAGCTTAAGAGAAGAAATACGTAGTGCAGCTTTAAATAAATAGTAAATAAAGCATTTTTTGTGGCTATTTGTATAAATAATTAGCCTCTCTGTTTCACAATTGTATGTTATAGATACATTATTCGTGTTCATAGCCTATAAATTTTTATTATTTTCAGATTTCAGGTTACTCTGATATCTCTGATGATTTGAATTTTCAATTTGAAAGTTCTCATCTTGTTTTCCAACATAGAGGAAATCCCATCTCAGAACTAAATGACAGAAACTTCAAAATGAGATTCCGACTATCAAAGCATGTAGTTGAACTAGAGCACAGGCTACATGCACAGTTAAGTACACAAATCATGAGGAAATACGCACTTAATCCAATATATATTGTTACCCAAGCGGCAAGCTCTACGGTGCCGATCAATAAATGCATGCGAGACAGAGTGGAGGGAGGGGAGACCACGGGGGTAGCTGAGTCTTCGTATCCCCCTCCTCCTGCCGCCCGAAGGAGGGCGCAGCATCGGGAATGTTTTCCCCCTCCATAAAAAGGAATTCTCGAGAATTCCTCGACCGTCAGAACATCCAGAAGGCGAGCGACCGCAAGAAAACCCGATATGACAGGCAAGCCAACAGCCAAGAGTTCCAGCAAGGTGACCTGGTCTGGTTGTACCATCCTACCCGGACCAAGGGACGCTGCCCGAAGCTTCAGCAGCCATGGCAAGGACCGTACCGTGTGGTAAAGAGGATTAACGACGTGGTCTACCGCATCCAGAAGGTGCTCCGAGGAAAGATGTTGGTGGTACACCTGGATCGCCTGGCCTGTTACGATGGTGCTGTTCGGGACGACCTGCCTTGAGGAGGGAGCAGTGTTACCCAGGCGACAAGTTCTACGGTGCCGATCAATAAATGCAGGCGAGACAGAGTGGTGGGAGGGGAGACCACGGGGGTAGCTGAGTCTTCGTTTCCCCCTCCTTCTGCCACCCGAAGGAGGGCGAAACATCGACAATGTTTTCCCCCTCCATAAAAAGGAATTCTCCAGAAACTTCGGGCCGCCGATCAATAGAGGAGAGGCGACTGTCAGTTGAGTTGAGTGAGTAGTGGCGAGGGTGTGCAAGGAGCGCCCAGTGTACGTTGACAGACGAACGGGCGAAATTGTAATTGTGTACATTACGAAATTCTATGTAATTGTGACATTGGAATAAGGTGGAAATAAAGAACATTTTTGAGTGGTGTAATTGGACTTTTATTTCACGAACCCACAAAGTCACAATATGATCCTGCTCACATTATCGCTCTCTACAACTGAAATATTCCTGATCGTGATTGGGGATATATTTAATATAAATAAAGGGACTGCGTTTAGAACAATACACAAAGTTACAAGGGAGATTGCATCTTTAAGATCTCATTTCATCAGAATGTCTATGGAAAATGGTGAAATAGGAAGGGTTATGTGAGATTTAAAGTTAGCTGATCGCACCTTCACTTTAGTTTGAACCTCCATTTTTTTACAACTAACTTTGTGGGTTCGTAGAATTAAAAGCCCAAGTTGCAAAAATTAAAAATCTCCTTTATTTTCGTAGAGATACACCGTTCAACTCTCACGTAACAACATTACATCACATATGACAATCTACAGCACCGAGGTCGTTGACAATAACAAACATTAGCTTTCGTTACAACACTTCACAGCTGACTCTCGTTTTACACACAACTCTCGTTACACAGCTGGCTATCTCTCGTTTCACACTGTTCTTAACTGTCCTGCTGGCTTGTCACAATCCCTTCATGATTACCAGACTGTTCTGTCAATCACTAGATGTTTCTGGAAATCAAGGCTTCTAATGGCATAATCCGAATATTCTATCACATTCTGGAGGCGTAACTTAATCTATGCCGGCGAGGCCTTTACCTCAGTTATCTCTGCTTGCCGGCGCTTGTTTACAATAGCCGCGCTATCATTAACTGCTTAGCAAGGCTCATTATTACCATGAAACTTTATCCGCCGACTGTTTTCTTATTTGTGCCGAAACTTTATGCCTGTTGTCGTGACAGTTTTGGAAACAGAAAACAATGACAAATATGTACATTGGCGATATAATGGACATAAATTAAGCCAAATAATTAACTTTTGATAAATACTATTTCAATATAGAGTAAATTCTTATACAGCTTATTTAAAATAACATTATTCTAAAACAAATAACCATAAAACGAAATATGTATTTAGTTTTTGTTATGTCTAGATTGGCTACTCTGTGTACTTGAATTAAACAGAGTCGAATAATTCAGATAATTCTCGAATCCCTTCGATACAACACGAAAGTTGCAATATGTTTTGAGGTGTTACCGCATTTGTTTATGTATCTCAGACCAGTACCGAATAACGTTCATCTGATCTAAGATCAGTATTTTAATCGGTTGCAGCAGAACTTCGTTTTACGGCGTCGTGGAATCCCATGGGTTCAGACGGCGAAGTATCTCGGAGTGACGCTGGACCGCAAATTAACTTACGCTCCGCACGTCAAAGGCAAGGTCCAGCTTGGGCTCGTCGCGCTCAGGAACCTATATCCCATATTCCGCTCAACCATGCCACTCCGTCTCAAACTCCAGCTGTATGGAGCGATCATCCCGCCCATGATCTTGTACGGCTGTGAGATCTGGGGAACAGTGGCAAATACCACTTTCCTCAGACTCCAGACGCTGCAGAACAGGGTGCTACGGGTCATCTACGACACTGACTGAAGATTTCCCGCCCATATCCTTCATGAACACTCAAACATCCCGTACATTGTCGACGTCATTCGAGAGAGGGCTCGTTCAATGTACGACAAAATTCAAACCCATGGCAACCCTTTGGTGAACTCACTGGGCAGGTATGACCAGAGGGAGTAAAGACGCTTGCCATCATACAAACACCCTAGAGACGTCTTGGGGCCCCTTGGTTAACCCAAGGGAAACCCCAAACATATCCAAACTCACATAACGCCTGATGGCTCATGCGTTAGGCCACCCGTACTCAAAACGGGGCAAAAGGTCTAAAACAGATCCTCCCCAAACGGGAGAACGTAACAAACCCGCCTAGCTGTTGCCTTCAGAGATCAGTCAAGGGCAACCAGTTAACACCAAATTTTTCTCACCAATCAACAAACAAAAACCTACCGCCAGCAGAACAATAGCTCAACCCATCTTGACTTACTTCGCAGGTTAAGCCGCAAAGCGGCTAGGTACTGCAGCAGAAGACACCTGGACGGGGAAAAAGAAAAATTGCCCCGCCCGACCAGGACTACCTCAGGACTTCAACCCACGCGGGTTCGTAAACTTAGTTCATTTTTTATTTTCGATTATAAATGTACTGCAGTTAGTGATTTTTATTCAACCGGAACCTAGTGGTTTACCGGGGAAAACACAAAGTTAAAATAGTTAATGTCATGTTGGCCATGGCAGATCACCGGTTAAGAGCAGCCTGACAGAGCCCAGAAAATCCATGTTTCAAATCCTGGCTATGGCATTGAATTTTTGAACTCGACGTATCGTTCCAAGTATATTTGCAATTGTAAGTCTCAGAACTAATATATTAAATAAAACATTTCATCTTAATAACATTTGATGTTATATCTACACGTTGTGGACCACAATTAGGGTATATAAAAACTTCAGAGAGTTTCACTAACAGGAAAAGTATGATATTAGTTTTACATATTGATAAATAAACCTTACGCGGCATATTTGGTTAAGTAAACTCAGGTAACCCTATTCTCTGTATAATTAAGGGGAGTCGGAACAGCCTATCTCTCCCATCTTAAAATGAGAGTTTCCTGGTACAGTTAGCTCAAAAACCAATCAACGCATCAATTTGAAACTTTTAATTTGTTATTTTACAACACTTTCACAATTCATTAAAGATAATAGATCTTTTTTCGAGTGTTAATAAAGTATATGCGATTTTTTAAAGAAATGTCTTCAATTTACTTCCAAAAATATTAAAGATTTACTTTTTTAATTCAACTTTTCACATATATTTCTACAAGTACCTTTAAAAGAGTTTAAGTGTTGCTTTAATTAGAGAAAAGCGTAGACTTGTAGCTACAGTACTTTATAGATGAGCGCACCAAAATTGTATAATAAATAAAACAGAGAAAAGCAGCATTAAAGATTTGCTATGTTGGAACTACACCTCAGAATTTCCTCAGATAAATATTCTATATCTTTTTGATCATCAGCATCCTTATTCTTTCGTGTTTACTCCTTCTCTTCTTCCTAGACTCTATGGTCTCTTGCTCTATGGTATTTTTAATTATTTTGTTACATTTGGCGGCGAGAGACTGGTAAATTGACAATAGCAGTCAATGTCTTACCTGTCTCAGTTCCCTTGTCAATACTTCTCAAGTCATAAACAAACCTTACATTTACTTCTGTACCACTTTCAATTGTTCTGGATATTTCAAATGTATATTCTTTATTACACTTTTGGCAATTGAGTGATATTGTAACTAATAATCCACTTCGTTTCTTGGTGTCCTCTGATATGACAAGTTTCAAATTCACAAAATTTACACTTTGCAAAGTTTCTATATCTATTAACTGAGAACTTGTTGATCTTATATCATTATTTACTTTAGTTAAACTGTCATCACTGCCATTACACAATGAAGAAGCCAATTGTTTCCTTTAAGAACGAATATTAAATTCACATTCATTGTCAATTTTTGAGGTTAGGTTTGACGAAGTCAATATATTGTCATGTGTTACTACATTTTTTCCCATTTTAGGGGTTCTAAATCGTTTATTATGTAATCGTGATTATTTAAACTGTTTTTACTGATTCCCATGCTGATTTCTAACCCAAAAATTACTCTTTCTTATCATTGTGAAAAAAGCATACTGTAACGGCAGTTCTTGCCTGAAATGAGTTTTTTTTCTGATCTGAGTATTAGTGGCCCATGTAAGGACAATGTAAGAAAATTATGTACGCTTGCTAGGAGAAATGAAAATCAATAATCTTGTTTGACGAGAAAAGATGAAAAGTTTTGCAAAGTAATGGAAAAGCAGTAATATTTATAAGGAGATATGTGTTCTGTAACTTTTTAATGATATGTAGACGTGCAGGAATAAAGATTTTTATGTAATTAATGGAATATTTTTATTAAATAAGTAGGAATTTATCGATAAGCTGGAGGTAACCTGCAATGATTCACTAGGAACGAAAGTTCAAGTATAATGTAATCCTGAAAATACAATTAAATTATTTGTTACAAAATTGTATTTATTTCACTCTGAACCAAACCTGAAAACCAGAGATCTCATGACTCTTATTTAAAGTAAGATGATACAATTTGTGACCAGAATAAACTGATAGCCGCAGAAACTCATACGAGAAGAGAAAGAATTGTGCTTCCAACATAGAGATCCTACTTCAATACTAAACAAAGCATGGAAGAATTAACAGATGCGCAGATTAAACAAGGACTTCCTTTCCTAATAAGGGTGTACTCTTCAATAAGGTTACAGCCAAGGAGAGAACACAGTTACAAATGACTAATAGCGTGGTACACTGTACAGTCTGTTCAAAATGAGTCTCTTCAGGAGTTTTAAAACTATGGGGCAGTAAAATAAATATCGTAACTCGCTTCTACAAAAATCAGGGATGATTACTTTGTCAATAACTAATTATGTGAAATTTCACCCAAGAATGCTCCTCTGGCTCCCCATAAGCATGTAATACCTGGAACTTTGCAACTATTTCCAACGTACAAGCTTGAATTACATTTAAACAATGAATAACTATTTAATTTGACTCCAAAAGAAATGAAAATATAGTTTGAAATTGTGAACACATTGCAACAGATGAGCACAGATATGGTAGTTGTAGCTTAACGCAGATACTCAGAAGTCTAGAGGTCCATTGTTAACTAATGACCCCATTATCTCCCGATACCCATTTCCAGTTTATGCAGATAGCAATGCGACAACGTTACGACGTGACAATTGCATCCTGGACAATACTCATGTCTATACATCTGCCTGTCTGCAGCACAAAGCCCAAAATCCCAACTCTATTTATATAGATGAAGTAATAAAACGTATTCACGTACCTTGAACATAACTCTCATTTCCTGACTATACGAGGGTAGTCCGAAAAGTTTCCGACCTCAACATGAAGATGGCAGCACTTGTAAATAAATGCTAGTTATTTTCGTTGTTCATCTGTTGACAGTTACTCACCAAAGTTTCAGCCATTTTGGACGTTCAATTGTTATTTAACAGTCATTTGAGTGAGTTCATGTGAGTGTGTGTGTGGTTTTTTTTCGGTAAGAAAATGAACATCGAGTATGGAGCTGCCATATAATATTTCTTTTTGAAAGGAAATACGCATACGCAAATCGAAGATAAGTTGGATTCTGTGAATGGGGACTCTGCACCATCATTTCCCACAGTTAAGTGCAGAGGTTCTACTCCCATTAGTCCTGGACCCCCAGGACCAAGGACCTGAGCCTCCCTCTACCAGGGAGCGATGGATATTCCGGGGTTCTTTCCATAGGGCAATAACTTGAGTCTAAAACATCCCCCCCACGCTGAGCACAACGTCAAGGCGGCATAGAAGTGGATACGCCACTTACGCGCGTCAACCCCGCAGGGAAGAACTACCGAAAACCTCGGTGGGGCTGACTGGTGATCTACCACACCTTCTACTAGCTCTACAGGCTATTACCCGGGACTTATTAGGCAACCCTCTACCCTCTCTGGATGGCCGTAGCCTGAATGGAGGTACCCAATTCCCCGTGGGTGTCGGAAACCCACTGTCAGCTCGAGTTCAACCCAATCCGAAGAACTCCCAGAGCGGAGGGGCTCGGCAGTTCGGCCAGAGGGTACTCTAGTAGCGTCAGAGGTACCACGAAACCTAAGGGTCCGCAGCGCCCGCAACATGGCAGCTGAAAGGGACGGATCCCCTGCCCTACGGGAATCATTTGCCACAGAGAAATTTTGGGCACTTGAATTTTAAGATGGCCGTAACAGCTTGGGAGACGAAGAACCTTCGGGACGTCCGAAAACTGCAACTACCGACGGAAAAATCGCCAAAGTTCACCAAAAGGTGCTAGATGATCTCCAAATTAAAGTGAGAGAGATAGCAAAGTCTATGAACATGTCAAAAGAACGTGTTTGTCACATATTAAATCAACATTTAGACACGAGAATGTTGTCCGCGCGTTGAGTGCTGCGTTTGCCCACGTTAGACCAAAAACGTGTTCGAATGAACATTTCCAACGCTCTGTTGGCGCAGTTTAGGCGCAGTAAATCCGAGTTTTGGCATCAATTATTTATTGTAAATAAAACTTGGATACCTCGCGTAATCTCGCGTGTTACCTGCATTGCAGCGGTAGGCGATACTGAACATATGTGAACTTCCCTGGTTCTCACAGGCGGGAACCAGGAGTACCAACAATGAAACTACCACGACGTGTTTGTTTGACATGAAGCTAACAGAAAATAATAAGATTAAATTTGAGTGTGAAAAATTATGACGTAAAAAATTATGATCATTCTTTATCGAACAGTCCACGTATGTCCCTTAGCACGTTGCGTATATTCAAAAATAAATACGGGTAGTGGACTCACCTGGATATATACATATACTAAACAATGCTGGGTGCATTGGGCGGTCTTGTATATCACATTCAATTATTTTAATTTCCTTTTCTATATTATTGTTTGATGTATATGTTGTGTAGTGTAGACTTTGTATTACTATCATCAGCTGTTCTGTATAACATCTTTTATACATTATTTCCCAAAGTTTTACTTGTAATAATCTATCAAAAGCTTTTATGTAATCAGTAAGTAGTATATAAGTTGGTTAATTGGTTCTCTTTTCTATAATTAATGAATTGTTCTGTTACAAATACGCAGTCTGAATAGAAACGTGCTTTCCGAAATCCATTTTGTTATTCCAAAAGCTTATATTTATTAATTACATTTAGTCTACGTGATATTATCTTAGCAAAAGTTTTATAGTTAGTATTTAAAACATATGCCACTATTTCCAGGTAAACACAACGGAGTCACAATATATATCTCGTAGTTTAGCTAACAGCGTGTTGTCCTCTAAATGCAGTAGCGTCTGCTCAACGACTAAACGATCTAGAGAGGGTAGCTTTAGGTTACACAACTCCAATTACATCCATTAAAGAAGCTATAATCCCACAGAGTGTAAACGCCCACTTAGCGACCTCTCTTCATATGTCAGAGCTTCTCAAACTGCCTTCATGCTGCCGAGTTAATCAATCATTTCGCTATTGTGTTTAAGAGACTGTACCCCATACCAGGGCTGTGCGGTAACGTGTAGAGGTCCCGCCTTCGGTTCTCCTTGACTGCCCTGTACCCTTGAGGTTTTCATTGTTTTCCATGTTCAGTATCCCTTATCTCCCTCTCTGCAGGCTCTTTCCTATAAGAGGGTGTGTAATAATGATTTAATTATCACCCTTTTAAACTGCAATACACATCTTTTGTGTTGATATGTGCTTATTAGTTTTTCTCTACGTAGTCATCATCTAGATTTACACATTTTTCCCAGCGTTTCTTGACCTTCAGAATACCTTAATTGTAGAAGAATACAGAATCTGCTTTAAACCACTCTTCCACTTCATTAATGACGTCATTTGTGTTGTCAAATGGGCGACCACGCAACGGATTCTTCATTTCCGGGAACAAGAAAAAGTCATTTGGTGCGAGATCGCGCCAATACGGCAGATGCTGTAACTTCTCAAAGCCACATTCACTTGTTTTATCAACTGTAACTGGAGATGAATGAGCTTGTGCATTGTCAGACAGAATACTAACAACTTTGGAGAGCATATCGCGTCATTTCTTAATCAGAACTGCTCGTAACTTGTCCAGAAGATTGTAGTAGTATCTGTCAGTGATGGTTTGACCCTTGGCAAGATAATCTGTAAAGATGACTCCATGACACTCACAGAAAACTGAAAGCATGTCCATCCCAGCTGACTTTTGTACCCTTGCCTTTTTGGGAGGGGGGATATCGGCATGTTTCCATTCCATGCTCGTTGTTTGGTCTCTGGATAATATAGATATATACAGCATTCATCCATATTGACGAGACGAACAAAGGAATCACCTTCGTCCTGTTCCAACAGCATCAACATCTGTCTTGAAAGATCACGCCGTGTTTGCTTCTGGAAAGGGGTTAGGAAACGTGGAACCCACCGTGCAGACAACTTAGACATGTACAGTTCGTCCACACACTACCATAACTAAGATGTGTCTCATTCATGATCATTTGGATGGTTGCTCGTCTGTCTTCCAGTATTAAACACTCCACTTTCTTCACTGTGACAGCTGACGGTCTATCAGCTCTTGGCTCATCTGTCAGGAACATGTGACCAGTTTGTAAATTCCTTTTCCACCTCATAATAGTGTCATACGATGGGCAATCATATTCATAAACAGCCGTCATGTCATCATGGATGTCCCGGAGAGTTTTGTCCTTCAAATACAGGAACTTGGTCACACTACGTGTCTCAAATTTCTCCATATAACACCTCATTCACTTTGGCACACATTGTAAAACAAAAAAGACTCAAATCACTGTAGGTACCAACATTATATCCCGAGAGGTCAGTAATGACTCTGAAAAAGTTTCATCACTCTAGCATAATAATTACAGGGTGATAATTAAAATTTTTCTACACCCCGTCATATGTCAGGTGTGTTCTAGATTTCGTGACATCTGACAGTGCCTGATAGTTTTGGACAAAGTATTGGAATATTTTGGGGATTTTAAAAATTGAATAACATGCTTAATTTTGTGTACAAATTCTCAGCATTATTTCCTACATCTGAAAGCAGACCTTGGGAGGCATTTAAAGACATGAAAACTGAATTAGAATTTGGAAATAAAGTTCATCATATGGCTAAGGTTTAATATTCCTTTAATACATAAGAGAGAAGCGGGGATTATGGAATATTATTTACAGTTTTAAAAATAACTTAAAAGTTTTTTTTTTAAAATAAAACTTACCAAATCCTTCAGGGCACAGTACAGATAATTGCGATGAACTGTCACATGTAAAAAATGCTATTTATTTTTTGTTATAAACCAATGTATTGAGGTAAATGTTACAAATGAAGGTTAATATGAAATAATCGGGTATTATGGAATAGGTGACTTGAACAATTAATTTGATTTCATAGCATATACGTGACTGATTTAAAATAGATAATACACCTATAAATAAATGTTTATAGACTGTTTCTCTATTTTTGCCTATGCATCAAAGTACTGTTTGAATATATTATTTGTTATAAATATATATTGTCACCCAAACGCCGGAACTCCCTATAGAACCGGCCGGCAGTAGGACCAGACGGGAAGCATTAAGCGCACGCCTACCCATTTGTCTCGTGTCACTAACTGAAGGGATGATTAGGAGAGCTGCGTGAGCCCTGCACCGTCTCTTTCCCCTCCCACCAGACGTCTCGAAACCTCGAGATAATTGTGCGCACCGCGAACCGTCCAGAAACGGCAATCTTCCCTATATAAGGCCTGCTGTTGGTGAGTCATCTCAGTTCTTGGCGAGCAGCCGTGAGGAGCGCCGTGTGGGCGAACGGACTGGAAGACTGTGTACGTGTATCAGAGGAGTTGTACGTAATTGTGAGCGCACAGTGGACCTGTAACAGACAAACTGATGAATTGTAATTGTGTGCATTACGAATTTCTGTGTAATCGGCAAGTGTTCCAACTGTAATTCGGTGGAAATAAAGAACATTTTGAGTTTGTGCAATTAGACTTTTAATTTCATGAACCCACAAAGTCACAATATGCTGAAAAATTTGAATCCTTCTTTTATTTTACCATATACGATAGTTCTACTTTCCTTGTTCTACCTCATTTGGTGATGTTCTTTTAATCTGAGGCGGTTCTTCGCGGTCGGAATCTGGTGAATGTTCCCTCAGTCACTCACTACCTCATAACGTTAGTTGTATTTTGATGGGAGATCAAGGATCGAGAGATTTTCCTCATTGGTCTGATGTTTCCTTTGGTGTAGCTCGGCATGAGGCTCTCATCGGGAAATTCAGGTCTGGGTACGCCCTGACTCGTTGAAGGTCGTGAAGGAAAACACATTGACTCCTAGACGTAAGTAGATTTATTTGATCCTTGACCTATCATGGGTGCTCGCCACCTGTTGTAAGGTTGCGTCTCTTGTCGCGTCTCGCGTACAGTTCGCGGAGTGAACGGTGATGTACTGTGGCGCGAAATGTCATAGTGCTGTCCGAGAAGTTGAGCTCCTGCTTTGTTATGGTTGAATATACCAAACAATTGTTCCTTAGTATTCCTTGGCGCTTTTCTCCGCGTGCGTTGGGCCTTCGCGATCCTTACTTAGCGAACATTCTCAAACGTGAGACTTCTCACTTTGATACGGCCCCTGTTAGGCATAACATTGTCATAATAACCCCGAAAGTCTTATTAAATGCATAATTAAGGGCATAATTATTGAAAGCACGAGAACCCAAGTTCAATATAGCGAGGTGAATGAACACTTTCCCTCACAGGTATTTTCTTTGTGTTCCTAGCCGACAAAGGTGTCATTGTTCAGGCTAGACTCTCTGCGCCAGCCCATGGTACGTGATGAGAGAATAGACACGGGGTTTTAAGATACACATTTTCAAACATGCTTATGCATTAATTAGTTGGACGGTGGGAAGGTGAAATTTGCGTGGAATACATGCCACAGACACTAGAAATTGCTATTAAATTTAAGAGTAGGGATGAAACACAACCTATAAGGAACAAGTAACAGGTGACATGACCTATAAAGTGTCCGAAGTTCGGCCAAAGGAAGGGTAAATTTGTGCAATGGTAACGTTTGAGTTTGCTAGTAAAACACTCTGTTTCGGCGAGTGAAGGGAGCAATGAGTACTAAAAGTTCATCAAAGTCCGTGTTCGAGAATTGACGGAGTGACATACATTAATTGGTTATCGAACACCGTGTGTTAGAGAGTGAGAGTGGCTGCACACGTTACAACTTCATTAATATTTCAGCAAACTCCGTTGTTAAATAATCCTCCGGAAATACTATGTCGCGCGATGTAATACTCTCGACGTTCAGGAACAACGCGTACACTGCTACATACGACACTCGTCGTGCCATGCGCACAACAACGGACGAATCTCAAATCTCGAGCCTAATGTGCGAATAACGTCAAAACAACAGTGACGATTGGAGAGGTCTACTTGTATCAATAAACTTGACATTCAACGATCGTGGTGTCTCCTATCTGATAATACCCACACACTGTCAGGACGCACCCACTCCCTGAACCTGAAAAGAGAGAATTCATGCAGATCTACCCTGAGAAAACCCCCCGACCTTTTGGAAACCTCCCATCCGTAGTCCTCACCCATCACATATCTTATCATATGAGGTGTTGAGCTCCGGGAGGTCTCAACGAGGTACTTAACGGGCAAGGACTACCTCAACTTCCTCGCGCGATACGTCAACATACAGAATATGGAGTGCAGATAATCTAGCACGTCGGAACATCGGAAGACAAGTGATTTTAGTTGGCAGAACGCTTTACTGCCATCGTTCAAATTCCCTCAGGCATACTAAATTTTAGGAATGTTCATAAATCACGTGACCAATAATTTATTCCCACTTTAAGACTAGTTTTTTGGTGCGAGGGTGCATGACGAACGCGTTGCTTTCTCTAACGGCACGCTTGCTAAAGTTTATGCGTAAGCATGCGTTCTGAGCATTGGTCAGAATCTCAATGGCTGTTGAGAGGGGCACGTATGGGTTTGTAACAATGAGTCGGCTCATGAATTCTTGGCACCAGGTTTGCCTTCAACCACTGCAAGGGTGGTTGTTTACAAGTTTGCAAAGGATGGTTTAATGACCTTCTCTGTTTGGCCTTGTTAACTCGTCAGTTTCCACTATATTCAAGTATGGCAGAAATTTTCAAGATGCTGACGCGACTATTCTCAAAATATATGTTATTATATTTCTGCTTATAGTTACATTTATCATATGATATTAATTGGTATGCTATGTCAGTTTTTCTACCTGACAGGGACTGCATCAAACCCCAGAACTTGTTACCCATTACAAAATAAAGTTACGGGAAAGTGGATGGAATTTGTTTAATTGAGGGCGTTACTTGAAAGCTTAGAAATAGAGTAAGATTATTGAGCAGCAGATAAAAAATACAGCATATAGAAACAAGAAAGTAATACGTAACTTGAATTCTGCAATATTCTTTTCCGAAAGGTAAGTTTTACGTTTGTTACAAATATTCCTTTTAACTCTGGGGTTTACATTACCCATCATCCGAAATGGTACCTTTCACCACTATATACGCTTTTCATCTGGATAAAAGTAGGGCATATATCACAAATCTTGTGTTTTCATTTCTACCACTCACCTAAACTAAGCACCAAAAGGTTAAAGTTCATTGTGTTTGAATAAGTCAGGGCGTTCTGATATTTATGAAGCGGAAGCTTTGGAAGGAAAAAGTAAATATCGACATCAAGCTGAATGTCTTTCTGGTGTTAAAGTTCGTTTTTATTCTGACTTTTTGAGGTATCTGTGCTATTATTGTTTCTCAATGGATATACACTAAAGATATTGAGCAGTTAAGCTGAGCTGGTAGTCCACACTCAGGAAGGTGGCGGTTTGATTCTCTAAGCTTCTCGTTTCTCCTTGGTTGTAAAACAAAGGAAACAGAACGGCAGGAAAACTTTGGTTGCACACAAACAAAACCGATCTGGATTTTACTTACTCTTGTCACCTAGCAACAGTAAATAAAGAGGAAGTATGCAATTCCAAGCAAAAACTTACCAAGATTTTACGTAGATATTGCAACTTTGTGTAGCTAGGTCACTGTTACTCTTCTGAGAGGAGGTGCCGGTGAGGCTGCTCCACCCAACAGACACCGATCATGTCATCCAGGCCGGGTACGGAGTTGCGGAATTAGCGAGCTCGTTTTCAACTTAACGCCAGTCACCAGACCCAGGAGCCGGTGCCGACGCAGCACCTGGTGTCTCGGCTGGAAGACTTACTGGAGAGGGTGGCTAACCACCTGATCACAACGCAGTTCGAGAAGATTCCACAACTGCTGAGAGGATACTAGCGCGTCTTCAGCCAAGGCAATAGCGACTTTGGCGACGGTCCTGAGGAATTCGCTGCTGTTCCTGAAACAATGAGTACAATAGCTCTGTTTCCGGTACCAATAGCACTAATTTCACTTCGCCATTTGCAACACACAATACTGTAGCTTCCTTTTTGAATTTCAATGTCTTACAATATCCATAAACTGAGTTCATATATCCAATTACAACGCATTGTTAGGCACTGTAGTCCACTGAAACATCATAACTGTATGCATCAAGTTTCAAACCTGCAAGATTATTGGCTGAATATTGTGTTTGTGACATCCTAGTACTTTCAGTTTCATTGCACTCCTAATGTTACTGTGCAATCCGATTAGACCGAAAATTAGCTTGCTTCATAGAATTTGGCGTTCATTGCTCTAAATTGCTCCGTCCACGTCTTATATGCAGCATGAATCTTGAACTATCAACACATAAACCAATTAACCAGAGAGATAAATATAGAAAGATTGAAATAACACGCATTAATTGTGAGCCCTCAGTTAAACTTTATATCGTAGAAAAAGACATTTCAACATTCCCGATGCATTCAATTAGTTTATATTACCTTTAAAGTTACGCTAAACATTATGTTACTAACCAAATTTCAACTGTTCTTCCTTCATATTGTGATTTGGTTCCGTTTTGTTTTCATTATTTGGTTCTCTTTTATTTTAACCTTCATAATAACCTTCCTCGGATATCATATTGATTTACAAAAGGGAAAATGTTTTCTTTTTTCGTTGTTATGATAAATTATTGTCTTCATAAGGGCCTTCCTCGAAGTTAGACACATTTGAAAAAAAAATATTACCTCAATTGGTGCAGCCGTTTCGAATACGAAGGTTTGCAACTTCATTTTTGTTGTATGGTCAGTGAAATAGCTCCAAAGACTTTGCCATGGAGTGGAATATATTTTCACATTATAAAGCTTTTGTTTTTCAAAAATAAAAGAAGGTGTATGTATTCCGTAAATGTTTTCGTGTTTACTTTTATATTTAGGGGCGCCGGGGTAGCGCGGTGGTTTCGTTCGCGGCTCCCGTTCTAAGGATCCCGAGTTCGATTCCCGGCTCTGGGGTTGGCGATTTTAAGTCGGCCCTATCCACGCCTTCACCTCTGTCTAGCACACGTGAAGTATCCCCTATGCCCAACGTGGTTCGGAGTCCACGGTAAAAACTGTAGGTCCTCTCACCTCACCGCCATCTTCACTATCACCCTATCATCGGAGGTAATGGACACCGCCCTCTGGGTGCCTCCACCTGAGAAATGGGTCCGGTCATCACTTGGTGGGGTGAGGTTACCCCGAAGGCCAAGGTTGCCATGTGGGGAGTGTTAGTAACTAACTAACTAACTTTTATATTTAGTTAATATTCAGGTCCATTATCACTTCAGGTTATTAAAGAAATATTCAAAGCGTACAATGCGTTACAAAATATTTTCATTGATTGAAGCTTCAAGTCCACTGGGTAGCTGTATGTTGTCCTTTACAGTTTACACACAAGGGGGCGCATTGTTGGGTGTCTTATATTCTGCAGTAGCATGTGCACCATCGTATTTTACACAACGAGCACTTTTATGACAATATATTTTACTGAGCCCATATTCTTGGCCCTTGTAGCACTGGATGATATGACGTTTTGGTTTAGAAGATTCTAATTTTATGACGGCATGGTACAATCTACTTAAATCATAGGTTTTTTCATTATCTGGACTTGCTTTGAGATATATGAAAAATAGTGGTAGCAGGTTCCTTGTAACTGGGTGACAAACAGGAACCATCTGTGTAGGTGAGAAACCCAATGATCCTAATACAACTGGTTGTTTCCGGGCTGTTTTGTCGTGGTCCGTTGGAGTAAGAACCAAACGTTTCGTCCACAACTACGGTAGACATCTTCAGTGGCGTGGTCGAAGCTTTCTTGCAGAGAGTTTGGCTGCGTCTGAAGCGTTCAGAGGTCCAGAGGTAGTCCTAGTCGGGCGGCGCAATGATTCTTTTTCCCCGTCCGGGTGTCTTTTGCCGCAGTACCTAGCCGCTTTGCGGCTTAACCTGCGAAGTGAGTCAAGATGGGTTGAGTTATTTGGTCTGCTGGCGGTAGTTTCTTTTTTGTGAGAAAACTTTTTGTGTTAACTGGTTGCCCTTGAGGTTCTCAGAAGGTAACAGCTAGGCGGGTTTGTTACGTTCTCCCGTTGGGGGAGGATCTGTTTAGAGCTTTTGCCCCGTTTTGAGTACGGGTGGCCTAAAGCTTGAGCCATCAGGCGTTATGTAAAATTGGATATGTTTAGGGTTTCCCTTGGATTAACCAAGGGGCTCCAAGACGTCTCTTGGGAGTTTGTACGATGGCAAACGTCTTTGTTCCCTCTGGTCATATCTGCCCAGTGAGTTCACCAAAGGGTTGCCATGGGTTTGAATTTTGTCGTACATTGAACGTGCCCTCTTTCGAATGACGTCGACAATGTACGGGATGTTTGAATGTTCATGAAGGATATGGGCGGGAAATCTCCAGTCAGTATCGTAGATGACCCGTAGCGCCCTGTTCTGCAGCGTCTGGAGTCTGACGAAAGTGGTATTTGCCACTGTTCCCCGGATCTTACAGCCGTACAAGATCATGGGTGGGATGATCGCCCGATACAGCTGGAGTTTGAGACGGATTGGCATGGTTGAACGGAATATTGGATATAGGTTCCTGAGTGCGACGTGCCCAAGCTGGACCTTGCCTTTGACAAGCGGAGCGTAAGTTAATTTGCGGTCCAGCGTCACTCTGAGATACTTCGCCGTTTGAACCCATGGGAGTTCACGACGCCGTAAAACGAAGTTCTGCTGCAACCGGTTGGCTCTGGTTTTCACCAGGAGAATCGCAGAGCTCTTCTCCGGGTTAATTGCCATTCACCATTTTGCGCTCCATTCGCTAATGGCCCGGAGCTGGTTCAAGCGTTCAGTGCCTGAGTCGCGCTATTTGTACTGGTATTTGGGGGGGGGCGGAGCCTGGGTATTCCGGCAATGGTGTCCTGTGATTGGTCCGCGTCATTTTTTGGTGGTTAAATGGCGTTTCCAGAAATGGCGTTTTCTGATTTGAAAGAGTAATATGCTTTAAGTTGCCTCCTGCTTCGCATTTTAGTGCTTCCAGAACTGTGTTCATGTCTCTAATGTTATTTATGTAAATACGTGGTGGTTTAACAGCTTTGACTTGAGAGTTACCATTTTGACTATCATCCTGAGTCATGTTTTCATTGAATTCATCCTGAGTTAGATTACTCATTGGTTCAAATGGATTCGGAGCGGAGATGTGTTGGCAGCACTGCTAGTACGTAATCTTTCTGCTGCGTTGTTCATCTCATGATTAGCTTTTGTTTCATTCATATTCAATCTGAGCTGAGCTGAGTAATAAATGTTTTTTACACAATGAAGTGTTAAGGGATCTTATTACTAACACTTCTACCTGTGAACAACTAATTTATCTACTACTTACAGTAGAATCCAGCACAATATGAGCTTTTAAATCTCCACAAATAGCTTAATTTGTTGCACTAGTACAGAGAACAAATAAACACGGTCATGGCCCACATCGAACTTTTGTTTATAAAACTTGAATGCAATTTCAAAAGCAAAATATTTGACTATCGCATCATGTTTACACTATATTTTCTTGTACTTAGAGTAATTTAATGACATGGTAATGTTTATCTTAATTAAACTGAAGTAGAAGTATAAGTGCTAGTAAGTATAGTTTGTACAAGAATAGAGAAAGTGCAACACATCAAATATTTAAGTTAGTTATCAACTATGTAAAGTTGCAGTATCAGTTGTGATATTCACTTGAAGTATAGAGGTTTGTGTTTGGAGGAAGTACGAAAGTGAAGGTGAAATATTCTGTAATATCGATAAGCGAACGTTAGCGGAACTCGGCGATGTATTCCAGAACATGAGAAAAACGACACTCAGGGCACAAGACGAGCAGGAAAGGAGGGTTCGTGGAGGAAATGAGCCTCGAAAATAACTATTAGGCTGTTGGGAAGTGGAGCATCTTCAGGGGGTGGTTAAGGGGCTGCAGAAGCTGACGCAAAATATATTCTATATGTTTCCTATCTATCAACCAACCAAATATTTACGCTTCCTTTATTTTCGTATAAGCGGAGGAATATTTTGCAGCAGGCTAAGGGCATTGAAAATGTGACATTTCTGGATACTGAAACATCCAAGAAACAGTGTTAAACTTCCTCAACACGAAATTACGTAAGTCAATAACACAGAGAAGAGAAAATAAGTTGTTTTTACAGCTTGCTTTAGTGGTGTCAGAATAACCTCTGCTACATGCTCAAGAGGTTTGTAGTTCGAATCTTGGTTGGATGCATTAGGAGCGAAAGACAACACGCACTGAGACTAGTTTAACATAACGTTAAAGTCCTTCAGGGATCAAGATAATCACAGGAGGCTGTAGTCCGCTAATATTAAGGCCGCCGAAACGCGCGTAAGTCAAAATGATTAGTCAATGAGGAGTTGAAATAAAGTGAGTAACTCTATTAGGCTTTTCTAAGTTTTAATTTATCCTTACAAGATAAGTTTGGGAAAACTTGAAGCTCTGTGCACTCCGAACGTAATCTTTGAGCAATATTTCAGAATTTTAGAACATATCTAATATTCAACTGTGGACAAAAAGGAAAACAGTCTATTTCGTAACTTCTATAAATAGCATTTTGTCCGCCTCGGTAGCGTAGATGGTAGCGTGTCTGCCTTACGTTCAAGAGGTCCCGAGTTCGAATCTCGGTCAGGATGAGTTACCTGGGTGAGTTTCCGGAATTTTCCCTTGTGCTTCAAGTCAAATGTAGGGTAACTGTAAGCTACATGGACCCTGGACTCACTTGAGCATCATTTCAGCAATTCATTCACCATCCAATAAGACTTATCTTTGGAGGACGTAAATTACAAAAACAAGAAGAAAAAGAAGAAGAAGAAGAAGAAGAAGAAGAAGAAGAAGAAGAAGAAGAAGAAGAAGAAGAAGAAGAAGAAGAAGAAGAAGAAGAAGAAGAAGAAGAAGAAGAAGAAGAAGAAGAAGAAGAAGAAGAAGAAGAAGAAGAAGAAGAAGAAGAAGAAGAAGAAGAAGAAGAAGAAGAAGAAGAAGAAGAAGAAGAAGAAGAAGAAGAAGAAGAAGAAGAAGAAGAAGAAGAAGAAGAAGAAGAAGAAGGACATATTTTGACAGTGTCTAGAAAAGACAATATATTTTACACACATATAAGTATCTGTAAACTTGTACAAACCCTTATTGCTCTATCTACTTCAAGATAAATATTATCTTATTGTAGTTACAAGGGAATACAGTAGACTTTAAGTGATAGTCAAATGTTTTATATACATGACTTTCTCTACTCTTGTACAAACACTTATTGCTCTATCTACTTCAAGATAAACATTATCTTATTGTAGTTACAAGGGAATACAGTAGACTTTAAGTGATAGTCAGATGTTTTATATACATGACTTTCTCTACTCTTGTACAAACACTTATTGCTCTATCTACTTCAAGATAAACATTATCTTATTGTAGTTACAAGGGAATACATTAGACTTTAAGTGATAGTCAAATGTTTTATATACATGACTTTCTCTACTCTTGTACAAACACTTATTCCTCTATCTACTTCAAGATAAACATTATCTTATTGTAGTTACAAGGGAATACAGTAGACTTTAAGTGATAGTCAAATGTTTTATATACATGACTTTCTCTACTCTTGTATAAACACTTATTACTCTATCTACTTCAAGATAAACATTATCTTATTGTAGTTACAAGGGAATACAGTAGACTTTAAGTGATAGTCAAATGTTTTATATACATGACTTTCTCTACTATTGTACAAACACTTACATAATCTTATTGTGGTTACAAGGGAATACAATACTTTTTACACATACGTACACAATCAGTAGTTTAGGGGAATGTGTAAGGATGAATTTTAAGACAAATGAGTTAATAAGATACACAATAATAAGCGTTTGGAAATACAGTTTGCGCAATATTGAGTTGAAATGTCGTGTTCAATGTTACGCAAAGATTCTTTTTTGTTGAATTGTTTCACTTACGACTAA
The DNA here is from genome assembly GCA_030765055.1 of Mantis religiosa. Classification (NCBI taxonomy): domain Eukaryota; kingdom Metazoa; phylum Arthropoda; class Insecta; order Mantodea; family Mantidae; genus Mantis; species Mantis religiosa. The sequence continues at coordinate 9,154,910 of CM060951.1, forward strand.
TTTTGAAGAAAATCTTTACGTTCTCTCATGAACAACATGTAGGAGAGATGTTGTATTGCATCCTAAGGTTCAATTTTGAGATGTCACAGGGAATATATGCTTGATACTCCCGAATTTAAAAAAGAAGCAATTTTAGGGAACATTATATGTAGAAACACATCCAGTCTGCATATTCCCGGGAAATATATTTAGGATTCCATTACGGAGGGCTTTCGGTACATAGGCCACCATGCTGGGCCCTTTGTTTCCATTCCCCAGAGTGGGGACACCTCCGGGAGGAATGATGAGGTGAGAGGAGTTAGTGGGCCTCCTACCCAAGCAGCCATGACACTACAGAGGGCAGGCCTCCTATTCTTTACTTAGAGACTTCCTCCAACAAGCCAGGACAACGGACACACTCCTCTACTACGGAACGCAGCAGCCGAGTCCCAAGTATCCCTGGCTGGCGGTCCCGAAATTGTCCCAGCAGAGGCGCTATGCCGCCATGCACCTTCGAGACTCCCGCTGGTACTGCTACCCTGAAAGAGACCACCAGATGAGAGATGTTGTGAAATGTTAATGGAGATGAAATGGAGGGACAGGAGAATCAGGGGACCCGGGAAATCCACTCAAAAATATATGAGTCATTTCGGTCAACCAATGGAGTCGAATGTGGGTAACAGACGAAACCTCCTGAGCCATCCCGCTGCGTCCATATTCTCAAGATGGGACATTATGTTAAAAGCGTACTCTCACACAAAACTCTCATCTATACGAACCGAGGGGTCACACAGGCGGTCTCGTACACGGTCTGCGCTCAGGAGGCCCGGGTAACCTATATGACCTTTTGTTTTTTCGGGGCCTTCACTGTTCGGCAGGCGTATGCTGGGTAGGTTAACTACATCCCAGGAATTTTCTCTCCAACCTTTTCATCTCTGTTATCATTTCACATAATCTCCAATATGGTAGTCTCTCTTGGGGTAGAAGTGTCGGCGTGTATCATGGCGTTGCATGTCAGGATGATATGCCCCTTTTAAAAACATGCTCCTCCGGTAAGACGATCTCTCTCCGGGTTCGCCCAATGAGCTGTTTCAGGACCACGGTGGGTAGGATAAGTTGTGTTGACCTACCGGGGAGCTTCCAACTGGTCAGTAGTAGGAGCAATGCCCTCTGCACTGACCTGGCCGCTTTAAACGCCGCCCTCTGTCTTTTCTCACCTGGCTGCTTCCTCCCGGGGTGGCCCCATTTGGACACTAAACTGATCGTTTCCTGACCTATCCCATATAAACGAACACTGCTCAAATACCTTATTTCTTCAAAAATGAACGAATTGTGTTAGGTAAAACGAAATATACGTAAGATATTGTGACATTGTGGGTTCATGAAATCAAAAGTTCAGGTTACAAACACAAAGCAAATTGCACTTTAATTCCGTAGAAATACGCTTCGTACACATACACAATACAACAGACAAGGTCAACAAACACAGCTGCTTACCCGCACGCTTCAATTACCGACTCACTCATCTTTGGCAGGCCGGCTGCCTTTTTATAGTTTACTAACATTCCAGAAATTTCTCAAACAATCAAGACCCGGCTAGGACAAAGGCGATCTCTAGAGAATTCTATCTCTTTCCTCCCCTCCTTCCGCCTTTTCCGCGAGCTTTTATCTACACACGGCTTTGCGCATTTCTTTTATCTCGTTGCCCGCGCCGCCTCCAATCAACAATGGCCTGGCGACACTATCTTAACAAATGAAATGTATATTTCGAATTACTAAGAATGTGGCTATTCCGGTTTTCTTCAGTGTGAGTGACCTGTGTTAAACTGTTAAACTGTGTCACATTGGAAACTCGTACAAAACAAGGTTGTAAACCTCATTAAAATAATTTGCTCATTTGTATTTTCCGATAATTATAGTTTTTTTCTTGGAAAACCCTTACTTTTTCTCTCGTAGAGGAGAACATGAAATTTCAAAGACATCACATATACATCCAGTTTCCTGCACTGTTATTAATTAGAACATACTGTATGAGCCTGAAACAATATAATAATAGCAAAAACCAGACTAAGACTACGTATATGCAGTTTGCTTGTATTGTATTCTCAAAGACCAGAAGGAATAACTGTGTGCCATAGATGTCGGGCAGCTCACACACCCGGAGCCAATATCTGAGATCTCGTAGATCAATATATAAGATGGTTTCGTTGTGTGCATATGTCACAGGACAGAAAGCACGGATCAATGACTAAAATTGCTTTTCTTTCCACGAATGCATTTTCCTTCGGCAATGCCAGCCTGTGTGGGAAACAGCTGAATAACGTGCTGCCTTATTTGTTAGATGTACAGAGAATTTAAAATACTCATAAAGTAACATACATCTATCTTCAAAAACCTCGCGATCGGTCGCTTACAGAACAAAGAGTAATTGTTTTGCGCTAAAGCACTAGTTGTACTTGATGTACCAAGAAACTCACAATTGTCTCATCTGCTGATTATCTACAAATTCCAAGTTTATCACAGTGTTTAAAACAAAAAATCTGTTTAGAAACTAGACTGTAAATACACGCCGTATCCAAAGCAACAAAGCAAAGGCTGATGGCGCTAGGAGTTGTAAACATTCTTTGTTTTTGGAGATAGTTGCAGTTAATCTCTATAGATAGTAGCACTTCCCAGAGATGACCAAGTATTCTGGCGTTGCCAATGTCAATTAAAGTGCACATCGAAACTGCTCTGATCTGGGCGTACCTCACCAAAACCTGTCTGTAGCATTTGTGGTCTACGCATGCGCAGAGCTTTAAACGTTACATGATGTGCTAGCACAAGAGATGTGTGCTACCTACAAGGTTACCGCATACTCATGCTGTCGTCGTCTACTTACTGCACATTAAGAAATGAGCGCGGTAAATACAAATAACGAATAAAAAGGGGAAACGGGCTTATACAAGACAAATATTGGGGGTTCACGTGCTCCTGTGCTTCCAAGCAGCAGCCACCCCTGCTTGTTGAGAAATAAGGTGAGATGCTCGTGAATATCAATCGACTTATCAGGCTTATCAAGCGACTCTCATAAAAACTACTTTTCCTTTGTATTTTAAAAGGAGGTATGCGTGTCTGTTTGTAATTAGACGATTTATAAATATACTGGACCATAATTAACAAAACCTTGGGTTAACTTGGTTTGGCGGAACAATTAATTTGTAAAGTTGAGTGATATTCACAATTTTAGGTTAGATGTTGATTTTTAATTGTGTCGGAGGTTATGTTTACCAAGTTTGGTGCAGTCCAATGCTGCGGTGTAGAAGCCTATAATGAATTTAAATGGAATTTTATATACAATGATGCCACTTTTGTCACATCAACTACTTATGCACTGGAAAATGTTGCTCCACGCATTGGTCGCTAGTTTGATGCAGCTTATTCCTATGTTGTAAATTTTAAAGCAGTGTGACGTATCCTAAGGATAGAGCAAGAGTTCCCTCATAGGGTGTGCGTGGATATGTATGAGAGCATACATACAACGCGAGGGCATCTACCCACTTCCAAGGCTCTTTCCATGCGGCAAGACCTAGATGCTAACAAACCCCCCACCTGGTCCGAAAAAAAAACAAGAAGGGATGGAAGTGCATAGGCCACTTACGCGCGCCAACCCCAAAAGGGAAGGCTACCGAACAAACTCGGCAGCGCCGCCTTGTGATATAGTACACCCTCTAATATGTGTGCAGGGTAGTACGCGGGAAAACATAGCTTCCCTCAACCCCGTCCGCGGACGTACCTGATCTCCTACGGGTATCGGGAACAACTTCCCCACCCAGTCCAACCCAATCCGAACAACTCCCCTACGCTTGGAGCTCGGCAGTTCGACACGAGTTTCCTCAAGCATTTTACATTTATTTATTTATATTGGTAATTAGTTAGTAATTAGTAATTTATTTCCTTTTACATCAACAAATGGAAATACAAAATCAAGATTACAATTATGAAATCCATACTGAAATATGCCATATATTCCTAAATCCTGAAAATCCTATCATGTTATCATGTTGCCCACCATTGAATAGTAATTCAGCCACCATACACCTAACCCTAGGTTTTTGTGTAATGGAGGCCCTCTGCTCCTTTTTACACTTTGTGCCATTTCAACTATCTCACTCTACATTTTTCTCTTAATTGTTCTTAGCCATCTCTCTTTAACTTTCCCTAAATAATTCCTTATATTTCTCCTGTTCTTTTCTCCTTTTACTGACAACATTTTTCTAATTACTACTTCACCCCCCAAACTGTCCCATTTACGTAGCCAAGACTGCTCTCTCCAAACCTTTGTTTGACTACAATTTAATATACAATGGAAATCTGCATTCTCTTCTCCACACAATGGACATTTATCTAGCTCCCTCTCTTGACCTATACCTTTCAAGTTTCTCACTCCTGTTCTCGCCCAAGCAAAACCTTCTCGCCCTAACTTACTACATATATCTATATATCCTTCCCTCCCCCAGGTTATTTTTATTTCTCTATATAATCTTAGTAAGCTTTTGTCGCTTATATTGGCAAAAATATCTTGTCTGTCAATATCTTCTAATCTTAGTTTAACTTCATTCCAGAAGCCTCTATACCCATACTCTGCATTTATCCAAGAATGACCCACACCTATCTGCTTCAACAAGCCATACATTTTATGTGCCCAAGACCCATCCCAGTTACTTCTCTTTTGAATATGAAAACATTCTTTAATTATATTGCCATCTTCCAAGTTAGTGATTCTGTATAGATATTTCATTGCCCTTGACAACATTTTAATTTTAGTGGAATGCCTGCCTAGTTCTAATTGTGCTGCCCCATTAGGTGATGTTATTGCTAATCCCAATATGTATTTACTAAAGGATCTATGCACTCTACCAGTCTCTCTCCAAGCTTCATCTACTATCCATACCTCTGATCCATGTAACATTCTATTTTCTACTACTGCCGTATAGATGCTCTCCAACCACTTGACATTTATATCCGGTAGTTTATTGTAGCATGATCTTATCACTCTCATGGCCATTTTACCTTTTGCCACAGATATCTTTTTTGTTCTTTCCAGCTGCCATCTGAACTCCACCTTGTACCCAAATAATCAAATCTCCTTACTACATCTATTTCTTTTCTATTAACCTCCCATTTCTCATCCTTACGCAATCTGTATCCTTTTTTGAAGACCATAATCTTTGTTTTGTTTTCATTTACTTTCAAACCCCATTTATTGCAATAAGAATTGGCTGCCTCGATTGCTCTTCTCAGCCCTCCACTTGAAATGGACCCAACTACTAGTTCATCTGCAAACAGTAACCCCGGTATTTCTTTATTATTAATAACTGGTGAATGTACCCTACAACTTGGTGTCTCCTCTAAAATTCCATCGATATAAAGATTAAATAATACTGGACCAAGTTTACATCCCTGCCGTACTCCTGCCTTACTCGATATAGATTTAGTTACTTTGTTGCCTGGTAGTTTTTACACAACTATTTATTTATATAGTATTCATCACAAATTCAATAAAATAAGATTTAACATAGAACATGCTGTATTATACTTCCTCTACAAATATATAAAATTGTTGAACCTAAATTTTGCTCGCTGACCCAGGTCCCCTGGCCATAACCCTTTGGTTTTCCTGAGCAGGTTGTTGTCATTTTTCTTGACCTACGCTTCTTTTCCCCTAATCCACTTTTCCCTCATCCTATATAAGAAATCTCCTATACTTCTATTTTTCTTTTCTCTCATATCTGTTAGCATGCGTATCGACAATATCTCTTTACTTATACTGTCCCATTTATTATCCCATATTTTTCTCCTGTAATTTGTTAGCTGTTTACATTCTATCAGGTAATGAACAGTGCTTTCTTCATCTCCAAAAAAATTAACATATTCCTAACTAATTACTTCTCAACCCCTTTAGATATATTGTCACCCGAACATCGGAAGTCCCGAGAGAACCAGCTAGCAGTTAGGACCAGACGGGAAGCATTCAGGCTACGCCTACCCATTTATCTGCATAGCGCTCACGGAGGGGATAGTTAGAAGCCACCGTACCGTCTCTTTCCCCTCCCCCTGATGACCAGAACAGTCGGGATGCTGTTCCGAGCCGCGAAGCTTCGAGATGCAGCGATCTGGTATATAAGCGCCGCGTTAGACGACTCAGAGATTCTCAGTTCTCAGTTCTGGGCGAGCAGCCGTAAAGAGCGCAGTGCCAGCGAACGGACTGGAAGACAGTGTACGTGTATCAGAGAAGTTGTACGTAATTGTGAGTTTGGAGAGGACCTGTGACAGATGAACTGGTGAATTGTAATTGTGTGCGCTACCTAATTCTATGTAATCGGCAAGTGCACCAACTGTAATCGGTGGAAATAAAGAGCATTTTGAGTTTGTGCAACTGAACTTTTAATTTCACGAACACACAAAGTCCCAATACTATTCCTACTCTCATCCATGATATGCCTTCTCTTCCAGTTCTGTGAAATTGATCTATATATTTTTCCCTACCCCATTCTGTCTTTAATTGGTTATAAAATTTCAAATATTTATTTTCTTCTAGACCTTCCCATAGTTCTTGCCTATCTATGTCTTGTACCCTAGTTCTCACTTCCTTCCAAAACCGCTATAATTCCTCTAGTAGAGTAGCCGTATTCCCACAAAAGCCCTGGGTGTTCAGCGGGCGAGCCTGTTTTCAATATCCGCTTGGCGCCTGGTGTATGCCAGTTCCTCCCTCTCTCCCTCCCTCCCAACCGTATGCGTCAACCTGTATGCGCAAAGGTCAGTGTGTATCCTCATCTAGACGAGTGAACTTGGTTATAACGTGCTTTGTTGGGAACACTAAATCTGTGAAACGTATCAGTTTGAATGCAGTTAAAGAAGACCTAAAGCGCAATCTTCCAGAAAAGTCTGTGCTTGTGATAGACAACGCTTCATATCACAATGTAACCAGAGAAAAATTCCCCACAGCGAACGCAAAAAGCAGGATATGCGAGACTGGTTGGTTAAGCATAGGATTCCGTTCGGGAGCCATATGCTGAAAGCGGAACTATATGATCTTATTAAGTTGCATAAGCCAAAACATAAGAAATATATTGTGGATGCAATTTTAGAAGAAGATGGGCACGTAGTTCTCCGCTTACCACCGTACCATCCCGACCTGAATGCCATAGAAAAAAGTTGGGCAAATGTAAAAGAACGGGTTGCGCTTTGCAATGTGAGCTTCAACATGGGAGACGCGTGGCGTTTGTGCGAACAGCGATTTGGTGAAATAGGAAAAGCAGAATGGGGTCCAGTTTGCGGGCATGTTCACCAAGTGGAAGAGGAATATATAAAAACTGAGGGTCTCCTAGAAACAGAGGTGGAAAAGCTAACGATCACTGTTAATGACGACAGTGGCAGCAGTGATTCGGAAAGTGATTACTCAGCAACGTCTGAATATGAGTGCAGCAGCAGAGCCGAGAGGTACGTTTTCGAGGGATGTGCAGACGACATGCTGGACGGCATCGAGGAACTTCCCCGATCACCTCACGCCTAAGCCACGCCCATCGGTGGTAAGAATCGCTCCTAGGGTAAGCAATGCATTATGACAGGGTTTTTACGGAAGTAATCTAATTCTAACGTCAGAGGTTCCACGAGTGCTAAGGGTCCGCAGAACTCCCACTACAGCAGCTGAAGCGGACGCATAACCTACTCTTCGGGGATATATGGGGGTTTAGCCCAGAGGTTCTCCTCCCATTAGTCCTGAACCCGTATGAACTGGACCCGGGCCTCCTTCGACCAGGGAGTATCCGAGCTGTCCCAAAGGGCGCTCGGCGTCCTCCGTGGGGCTTTCTATGGGACAAGACCTAGAGACTAACAAGCTCCCCCATCTGGTCCTATGGACTCAAGACGGGATGGAAGTGGTTACGCCACTTATGCGCGTCAACAGTCAAGGTGAAGACTACCGAAAAACCTCGGTGGGGCCGCCTGGTGATCTAGCACACCTTCTACTAGCTGAGCAGGCTAGTACCCGGGAGAATTAATGGCTTCCCTCAACCCGTCCGAAGACGTACCCGATTCCCACGGGTATCGGGAACACACTGCCCGCTCGAGGCCATCCCAATCCGAATAACTCCCGAAGGAGGGACTCGGCTGTTCGGCCCGAGGTTCCTCTAGTAGCGTCACAGGTACCACGAGTGCTAAGGGTCCGCAGCGCCCGCACTTTGGCAGCTGAAAGGGACGGATCCCTTCCCCTACGGGGGATATATGGGGGTAAGGATGATTCTAATGGCACTCCAATGCAAGTTTAAAACTAGATTAATTACTGCCTCTTTTTACTATCACATAACTTGCGAATTTGCTGACCAAGGGTTACCAATATATCACGGTTCAGAGCTACTGCATGTCAAATGCATATTACGGGATGACACTTATTTCATTAGTTACGTAGAAACCGATAGATACCTTTTCTCTCGGTTCTCGTCTGCCTTCGCCCAAGACAGAACCAGTTGTGTCTCTTAATGGACCACCAGCCCAGCTATGTCTTCCTCACTACAGCTGAGTGTGACTTGCACCTCCCGAAACCTCTTTTTATTCACACCAAAACTCCATTGGGACTATTTTGTCCATTGTCTATTTTTGTCTATTTTGTCCGCTTTCTCCCACTGTTTTGTTAAACTCCACCTGCTTTCTTTTAACAAATTTACCATGATCCTTTAAAATCCATTACGATTCTTTATTTATTGCATCCCTTAATTTCGGTATCAACTAAAATTAATCTTGCTTAGGTAATAAGTTAATTAGCAAGGTGCTATCAAATCACAGTTTAAATGATGACAAATAACTTTAATGCTAATTGATAAAACTTATAGTTCTATTCATTTAATAACAATGTAGAAGTAGACACCTCTGTCTGGTAAGAGGAGAAAATAGGAGATGCGTGAAAGAAAAGAGTAGCAAACAAAAAGAGCAACTTTCCCTCGGAGTGATGGAATTAGGTTGCTAACAATGTTAGTGGTTCGTCTTTCCCAAGATGATGAAAGAAGGCAGAAAGGAATTAGTCGTCATTAGAATATGGTTCGCAGCTCCCAGTTCTGACACGAACCAGGTCGACCGGAATAAAGGATGTAATACCCTGCTTCCCCACCACACACAAAATCCAATAAAAGGAGAGAAAAAGTTTCTTGCTCGTAAATGCGCCTGTTAAAGATTAGGTTAACTGAAGCGGCAGAGAGAAGATTTTTATGTAACATTTCCCAAGCCTAAAGAGATGGATCTGCATTCATTTGGTCCAGAGTTTGATCAGCGTTGTTCCGGCAACTCTGTGTTTGGGTATTTTCGCATTCCTTCCTAGGTCGCATCTCAAAGATATATACAGCGGTTTAGTCCAACATACACACAGTAATGCCATCTCAGATGACAGTATCTTCTGGATGATTCAATTTCTGAAAAGTTCTTGAACTACTTAGAAAATCCCTACGACTGTGTAATGAACTCACTCTGGCGAAGTCCGTGAGTTTCGAGGAATGAGTACGTAAGTTATTGACTGAGTGAGAGAGTCAGAGAGTGTGCTGTGTTCAGTGGAGACATGCAGTGAGTAATGTTGGAGACATCTACCGTTGACTCCACAGAAATTAAACCTCACTATCTTAGTTATTTCCCGCCACCGTTTTGGCAAAGGGTTGTTTCTCACCATGCATATTTTGAATATTTACATTTTAATTCTCCAAACTTAATTTACATAAATATGAATGACTTTTGGTATGTGTTTTATAAAACATATTTTGAATTTACGATATGTTTAAATTATATACATACATTCATTCTTTATTTCAAATAGCAAATCATCATTCAAAAACTTAAAACATTGACTGAAACCCATTACTAACAATGCTGTAACTAGAGACACTGCAAAATAGGAATAAAGTTAAAGCGGGGCTACAGTGGCTGGTCTATCGCTGACTAGCCAGTGAGGTGAGTGCGACGTTGTACAGTTCAACACATGAACCAGGTTGCTTTGCTGAACCCCACGACTTATTTCTTTGCGAGCTTAAAAATACTAATTATGCAATTATTTTGCTCTTCCCATGTCACAGAGCCATTTTATCTAATGGTGACTGTCAAAATCCCAAGTTTGTAGAACCTTCGGTTTCGCAGATAGGGAAACATAGGGCAACTAACTAGAAAGAAAGGAATCATTAACTGTCCGTGAAAAGAGCACACACGTGGTATGCTGCAGCTGCATTTTTTACCTTACATTCAGTAAAGTGGTGATCTTTTAAGAGTCTACACGTGTAGTAAATTAACCACTTAGCAAGTCTAGTCTACTAGTACGTCTAGTAGTAACTGCGAAACAACTCATACGATTTTACATAAATAGACTACAAATATTCTTGTTAATGTGTATTCCTTTTTTCAATCAGATGTCAATTGAAGACTTTTTCGGAAGTAAAAATTTCACTCAGAGTCTAGAATTATTGCTAAAAGCTTGTCACGTGAGTGCTCATTCTGTGACGAACATTGGTAAGGAAGGCAAACATTTAACAAATTAGGAGAATTTTCCATGTTTAGATCTCCAGGGAAACATCATGCAGCTAAAAACGTGCTACCAACTTAGACAATTTTCAAAAGTGTGTTTCACGTAGAAAAGTGTAAGATTTATATGACAAAGGTGAAAACCCAACTGCAAAAAGGCTGACCAATTTAATGAGGCGGGAAATAGAATATACGGATTCTGCATCACCTAAGCATAATATTCTCAAATATTGTGGGCTCAAATATAGGAGAACAAATGACGGTCACAGATTTCTGCTTGAAGGAAGCGATATTGTTTCAAGATTAAACTTTCTGCGCACAATGCACAACTTTAATACATCTGATTCATAGTGTAAAACTGCTTCATAAATTCACATTCAAATCTTTCGTATTTATTAAGTATTTTAATGAAACAAAAATTGGTTTAAAGTCCATTACAGACAGTATACAAATATGACATCATTAAAATAGAAACTATTTTCACATAATGTTGAAATGTCACTATTTTGTTTCACTGTAACAAACAACACATTTCGTAGAACACATCTAATTTGAGTCATTTTGTTTTGTGTACATATGAACGATAGCTACGTAAGTCAACTGTTCTCCAGTTCAAGGTTTTAAGGTTCAGATTATGTGATAATCGTTGTATATGTTCTCACACACATGCTGAAATATTAAGTGAGCTTCTTTGTCAGTATCTGTATCACTGTACATCTCAGTATCTGTATGAAACTTGCTAGGTTGAGACAAAGACAGATATATCTCCCATCCCTGTCGTGCATATAAGTACACGCGCAATAAACGATCAGTAAAATAATTTAGCTCTCGCACTCGGCATAAAACACCGTCGAATGTTAATATATGACTAATCCAGTTGAAAACAAGGTCAGTGATAAAAGTCATATAAACAAATATGTCATCACTACCGCTAAATCACGTGCTATTTTGTTATGTACTTGAGAGCAAAAGAACCTCCTCTTTACTTCGTTTAATAATTAACATGCATTTCAAATAAATCAACTCTGTTACGTAATATATTTAATTCAAACAGTTACGAAAATATAAATTTTACAATTCTCTTCCAACATATATAAACATATCACCATGTTAAATAACGAACTAATTTTTGCCGCACAACAGTCTATACTACAACAGCAGCCAATGTGATGTGACCGTTAAGAGATACGGAGCAAACTTACGCGAAACAAGGATTAAGTGTATGTCGTGTGCACACAGTGTCACGAATTTGTAGTGAAACAGCTTTATCCTTAGAAAAAGTGAGCGTAGCTGTGTTTCAATCTCCGGGAAAGATCCATGAAGTCGGAAAGCGAGTTACTGGATTGTAAACCGTACTTGCTGTTTCACTGCTGTGGCGTGTGTCAAGGCAATTACTTAATGTTTTAGGAATATTTAATGTGTTGTTTAATTACGGGAAGAATAGCCAAAACCTTTACTGGTGGGTAAAACTTATCTTATGTACAGAACCTCAACGTTACACGTACTACACTTGGCTACAGCGCTTCGCTTGAGCATTGGCCAGCGTTCATATGACTTTAACATTTAGCATTCCGTAGCTGATTGGAGAGGCGGAAGAAAACCCACTGAACCAGTGGCGGCTGGTGGGTTAAATTTTTGGTGGTGCACAAATGAAAAATAAAATACAGAGTAGTAATGACTCACCTATTTATACAGATTCTCTGCTCTACTCTCCTTAGAGCTGGCGAATCTATCGATAACTTTTGCGTTGAAGTCGCTGATCTTCATAACAAACCCTCTCTCAATTCAAAGCATTGCTAATGCTGTCAATCAGTCATGTGTCATTGTGTTCCTAAGGACAGTTTTTACTCTTTTTAAAGTTGAGAAACAGCATTCTGCTTCAGCGGTAGATTGGCATAGTTAACAGTACTCGGAGGAGTTTGACATATTCGCTGAATGTAGCACATAAATTGTTTTCCTTATTGAAGTCCATCAAGCACAAAGCGCCGGACATTCCACGAAATTCCTCTCGACTGTAAATTACAGTCAGTTCTCTACGAATTTTTGTTCCAATGGTAAAAGTATAGAACCTTATTGTTTCTCTAAGGGAATCCTCTAGAAATGTCTTAGAAATTTTCTTTATGAAATAAAGTTGAGGCTACCAGATGCCCCGTGAAGCTAAATCTGTCCCTTGTTTCTCTAAGAATGTCACGTACTTCAAGAGCTTCTCTTCTTTTCACATCATGGTCTTCTATTCTTCTCCTCTTAATTGCAGGTTCTTCGTGTTTCTCGATATCCACGCTATTTCTTACCTTTTGCACTTCCGTTTTAAATGTGTTTAGCTGGGTGATGGCAAACGTTGCATTGCAGTCTCGTTTCTCCAGCTGATTGTACAAAATGTCCACATGTGGCATGATCTTGTATAAGAAAGACAGCCAGAATACAAAATTATAACCTTTCAAAGTGGCCATAAACCCAGAAGCCTGAACAAGTGTGGCGTTGTTGTTTATCAGAGCTCTCTTCTGAATAACCTCCATGCATTTAATTAAATTCTCCCGTGTTCGAAAAGCAGAGCACACTGAAGCTAAGCCTGAAGGTCACGCTATAGCCGTTGATAAGAGTAGGAGGAGCTAGGTTTATAAACCTCCATTTAAGCAATGTATAAGAAGCCACTCCCATCTCTTTACCTTCCCGCAACTCCCTCAGAGAGCCAACTTTTGGGTGAAATCTTAGGTTAAATCTTCGCTGCAAACCTGCGGCTCCTACAGCTAATCACTGTTTATTTTGACTTCTTCGGTCATGGGCAGCTACAGACGATAAGCGTAATTGAAACATGTTTGTATATAAAACAATGCAAACAAGTACAGCTTTAATGTGCCAAATGTACCTGTTGTATATTCAGAATCAGTGGGTGTAGTGTAAACCTGCAACCTTATGGAGGAACCACCACTGCACTGAACGATCAGTCTTCTATTTCGTTATTGCGTGCATTCGTGCGCCATCTGTACACTGCAATACACTTCAGAATCTAGAAGCATACCGGAAGTATTAGAAAGAATGTTGAAACCTCGTACTTCCCTTTTTTGCGTAGGCTAGTGAGAGAAGATGGCTGCCACCTCTATTTAATGATCACCATCTTTCTCAAACCCTCATCAGCTGTGCTCTCCCAACCTTGCTGTTAGGAAAAGCACCATTAACGGACAAAATAATGCAGGGATTTTAAAACTAAGGCAAGGATTATAAACCGTACCTGATGTACATATTAAGCAACAGAGCTTCCGATTTGGCAGGTAAGCGTGTGTGAAAGAGAAAATTGCGATATACTGACCTGCGCATAAGACCGAATAATGCCTTCACATTTCAGAAATGCATTATGTTTTAAAACACCGGAAAGTTACATCGAATACACCGCAAATGCCTACTTCTACCATAAAACATCTGAAACAAATTGGGTGTTTAACCATACCTAAGTTACTTATGTAACAAGATTGTTTTATCTCTTACGTTGTAGCAGGTTTTTACGAGGATTTCCTAAGACAGTCCCATAAATTTTTTCTTTTTTTTTCTTTTAAATTTTTTTTAATTTTATTTTATTATCTGAAAAATTGTTGTTTAAATTGTATTTTTGTATTTATGTGATAGTTAATAAATTAGAATTTGGAAATCATGTCCCGGTATAAGAAATTAGGTACCGGGATTAGATTTTCAGATTTTATTTATTTATTTATTTATTTATTTATTTATTTATTTATTTATTTATTTATTTATTTATTTATTTATTTATTTATTTATTTATTTATTTATTTATTTATTTATTTATTTATTTATTTATTTATTTATTTATTTATTTATTTATTTATTTATTTATTTATTTATTTATTTATTTATTTATTTATTTATTTATTTATTTATTTATTTATTTATTTATTTATTTATTTATTTATTTATTTATTTATTTATTTATTTATTTATTTATTTATTTATTTATTTATTTATTTATTTATTTATTTATTTATTTATTTATTTATTTATTTATTTATTTATTTATTTATTTATTTATTTATTTATTTATTTATTTATTTATTTATTTATTTATTTATTTATTTATTTATTTATTTATTTATTTATTTATTTATTTATTTATTTATTTATTTATTTATTTATTTATTTATTTATTTATTTATTTATTTATTTATTTATTTATTTATTTATTTATTTATTTATTTATTTATTTATTTATTTATTTATTTATTTATTTATTTATTTATTTATTTATTTATTTATTTATTTATTTATTTATTTATTTATTTATTTATTTATTTATTTATTTATTTATTTATTTATTTATTTATTTATTTATTTATTTATTTATTTATTTATTTATTTATTTATTTATTTATTTATTTATTTATTTATTTATTTATTTATTTATTTATTTATTTATTTATTTATTTATTTATTTATTTATTTATTTATTTATTTATTTATTTATTTATTTATTTATTTATTTATTTATTTATTTATTTATTTATTTATTTATTTATTTATTTATTTATTTATTTATTTATTTATTTATTTATTTATTTATTTATTTATTTATTTATTTATTTATTTATTTATTTATTTATTTATTTATTTATTTATTTATTTATTTATTTATTTATTTATTTATTTATTTATTTATTTATTTATTTATTTATTTATTTATTTATTTATTTATTTATTTATTTATTTATTTATTTATTTATTTATTTATTTATTTATTTATTTATTTATTTATTTATTTATTTATTTATTTATTTATTTATTTATTTATTTATTTATTTATTTATTTATTTATTTATTTATTTATTTATTTATTTATTTATTTATTTATTTATTTATTTATTTATTTATTTATTTATTTATTTATTTATTTATTTATTTATTTATTTATTTATTTATTTATTTATTTATTTATTTATTTATTTATTTATTTATTTATTTATTTATTTATTTATTTATTTATTTATTTATTTATTTATTTATTTATTTATTTATTTATTTATTTATTTATTTATTTATTTATTTATTTATTTATTTATTTATTTATTTATTTATTTATTTATTTATTTATTTATTTATTTATTTATTTATTTATTTATTTATTTATTTATTTATTTATTTATTTATTTATTTATTTAGTCCCATAGAGTTCGTGATGTAGAGTCGATTTCGGTGAAAAATCTTCAGCATTGCTGTCATCTCTTCAGCTATTTGAAAGCATTATAAATAAAGGGAAATTATGTATGTGTATGTAAGTATTTCTTCACTGCATTTGGGTACTACCCGGTGGCAGAGTTACTAACACAGATCAAATTACAAATACTAGATTTACAACAATAACACAATAAACAATATAAACATGATATTATTTTAACTTTAGTAACTTAAAACATATCTAATTAATTCTCTATTTACATATCCTATACCATTATAATTCAAAAGGTAAACTATAAACCATCTAGATTTTTTCAAATTTCTTCAGCGACAGGTGACAGCCCTGAAAGAGTCTACAGGCAATTCATTCCATTCTTCAATGGTTCTATTAACAAAAGAAGATTTTCCTACGTCAGTTCTGTATCTTCTACCCTTAATTTTATACCTATGATGGTTTCGTCCAGAATAATCCGGATTACCTAACCTTACACTAACGTCCACCCATGCCTTTACACCAGCATTAGCTTTGAATAATGCTACCAACCTATGTTTTTTACGCCTAATTCTTAATTCCTCCCATTTAGTCTCATCTCCTTTTATAGGCCCAAAATACTTGCCTCTTTTTATGAATTTTATTGCCCTTTTCTGTATTTTTTCTAATGGATCGATTTGGTTAGCTCTATACGGGTCCCAGCATGCTACTCCATATTCCATAACCGGCCGCACTAAGGCCTTGTAGGCAATTTCCCTGGATCCAGCGCTCCCCTTTTTCAATATTCTCATTATCTATGCAAACCTAGCTTGGAAGGAGGGCCACTCCGTGGTTCAGTGGTTAAATCTCTTGGCTCTTACCAAGGCGGCCCGGGTTCGATCCCAGACGACCGCAAAGTGGTGGACAACAGGGCGCTGGGGTGGGTTTACTCCGGGATCTCCGGTTTCTCCCGCCATCTCATTCCACCGGTGCTCCATCTTCATCTCATGTACCATCAGTGTCACCGCCTGCGGTGCCGTATGTAGTTAAAACGGGCGTTAAACACTACACTTTTCACATAGCTTGGAAAAAGGTTTCATTCTGAAAGCCACCAATCTCCTAAACGTAAATGACATTTAAGTTTAATCCTGCAGTAAGCGCACCCTTTCCACTTACACGTTTAGATACCGGAGCACAAAGCTTATCCAAATATTGTAATTCATATTCAGATTTTCTTTAATAGTAACCAATTCAGTATATTTCTAAAAGTATTTTGAAATATAGAATGCACTGTTGAAAGTAGCTTTTAAACTTATATAATATAATTTTAATTAAATATTAATTCACCAATTCTGGTGTTCCTTTGTCGCACTTATAAGAGGGTGGTCTGAAGCGTTTCCGACCTCGACATGAAGATAGCAGCACTCCTAAACAAATGCTAGTGAATTTCGTTGTTCATCTGTTGACAGTTACTCACCAAGGTTTCAGCCACTTTAAACTCTCAGTTGTTATGTAACATTCGTTTGAATGAGTTGATGTGAGTGTTTTTATTTAAATGGACAAAATCGAGTATCGAACTGTTACTAAATATTTCCTTTTGAAAGGTAATACGCCTATACAAAACAAATATGAGTTGGATTCTGTGTATGGAGACTCTGTGCCATCATTTAACACACTGAAATTTTGGGCAGCTGAATTTAAACGTGGCCGTAAGAGCTTTGGAGAGAATGAACGTTAGGGACGTTCAAAACTGCAACTACCGACGAAAACATCGCCCTTATTCACCAAATAGTGCTAGACGACCGTCCAAATAAAGTAAGAGAGATAGCAGAGGCTATTAACATGTCATAAGAAGAGGTTTGTCACATATGAAATCAACATTTAGACATGAGAAAGCTGTCTGCACGTAGGATGTCGCGTTTGCTCAAGTTAGACCAAAAACGTGTTCGAATGAACATTGCAACGCTCTTTTGGCACAGTTTATGCGCAAAAAATGCGAGTGTTTGCACCGGCTAGTTACTACAGATGAAAATTGGATACATCATTATATGGCCGAAACAAAAATACAGTCCAATCGGTTACTGCAAAGGGGGAAACGACCCTAAAAAAATCGGCTGGGAAAGTGATGGTGACTGTTTTTGTGATAGCCGTGGAGATATTTTAAATGATTATCTTCAAAAAGCAAAATTATAAAACATTACAGGAGCATAATACGCAACATCACTTGAAAAGCTGAAGGCGGAACTTGAGGTAAAACGGTCACATTTGCAGAAAAAGGAATTATTGTTCGCCTGTTTGGAAAAGCAGAACATATGAACAATAATATTTAGATCAATTAATGGAAATTAATTGTTCTTTCACACTGGCCGTGTGTAGGCTAAATTGTGGGAACCTAGAGTCAGAATGAAATATTCAATGTCATAGCCGGGATTTGGACCACGGATCTCTTGGTTTCCATCCAGCCGCTCTCCCATTAAAGCTACTATGGCCAACGAGCCGACATGACATTAAATTCTCCAACTGACTCGTATTTTCCCGGTAAACCACTAGCAGTTCTCATAAACACATGAGACAACTACCTTAATGACGACTTACTATGCTGTAAGTACTTTAAGTCCCGGGCTTTATAACTCGGACCACTATTAGGTAAATTAATGGAAATTAATTGTTCTTTCACACTGGCCGTGTGTAGGCTAAATCGTGGAATTGTCAGTTGGAGAATTTAATGTCATATCAGCGCGTTGGCCATAGTAGCTCAATGGGAAAGCGGCTGGACGGAAACCAGAATTTTCGTGGTTCAAATCCCGGCTATGGCATTGAATTTTTCATTCTGACTCTCTACGTGTCCATTATATATTTAGAGCCTGGATATGTAAATGTTTTTTCCAATTTCTTACCGAATCCCCTTACTGCATCTGCGCAACACCAGTGGGTAAGGACTTCGATAGACTTAAAATTAAGTTGCAAAATATCCATGTACCTTATTGCCAATTTCCATCCAAATTCAAGTCTCCAAATTTCCGCATTTTTGCCTAAACTATTGAACCATAC
Organism: Mantis religiosa; assembly: GCA_030765055.1. NCBI lineage: Eukaryota > Metazoa > Arthropoda > Insecta > Mantodea > Mantidae > Mantis > Mantis religiosa. The sequence goes on from CM060951.1 coordinate 9,173,622, forward strand.
AATTTTCCAACCATTTTAATAAGTGTATTAGTGCAAACTTTAAGGGTGAATACAGCATCAACATCTTCGCGTCTCTTTACTCATTCCACACATAGCAATAAAAATTCTTATTGACCGAAATCGCCACGTCATGACTCGTCTTATGATCTGCTTGAACCAAAGAGATTATAAAGTGGAAGACCTGTGTTCAAATATATGGTTACGAGTGTAATAAAAAGGATTTGTGTAACACTAAAATAAAAGTTGGTTGCCACTGCAATTTCAGACAAGGAAGATATTGCCATGCTGAAGTCAAATACTAGATGAACACCACAAAGTGCAAAGTTAGAAATAACACTTGCAATTACAAGACGACTGCAGTCAAATTATGCAAGCCAGTAAAAGTAACACTAGAAAGAAAGACTGTGTAGAATGACAGCCATTCGCGAGTCAAAATAGGTCACGTCTTAAAACACTACTCACCTTTATTACAGTTACGAGGTTGTCCTCTTAATTCTCCGACAAACTGCTGGCACAGAAGTGTCTCTACTGCACATTTGGAGGGGACAACTGCAGACACATAACCCAATAGTTCAGTTCTTTAAGAGAAATTCTTAAAACAGTAAAATGGTTACAATAACATCAAAACCCTTCCATAATGGAAAGAAAGCCACCAGTGCAGAAATTGCACCATCCCAACTGACAGTTACCTAGGTTAATGGTCCACAAAATGGCCTCTTAAAATTGACTTTTTATTAAATGGATGCTCTTTAGTGCTATATTTATCAGTGTCTTATTCTCCATAGGCCGCCTCTGTACCGTGGTGGTAGCGCATCTGCTTCACGTCCAAGAGCTCTCGGTCAGGTTGAGTTATCTTGATAAGTTTTTCCGGGTTTTTCCTTCTTCTAAAGTATGAATTTTTGGTAACAGAAAGCTCCATGTACTCTGTACTTACTTGAACGTCATTTCATTCATCGTACGATATGACAACGTTGAAGGTTTTCCCTTATTCTGAAAGATGAATGTCTGCTAACTATAAGCTCTATGTACCCTGTACTCATTTGAACATCATTTCCCTCATCGTCCGATATGACTTAACGTTGGAGGTTTTCTCTTATACTTGATGATGAATGTCTGGTAACTCTAAGCTCTATGTACCCTTTACTCATTTGAACGTCATTTCATTCATCGTCCGTTATGACTTAACGTTGGAGGTTTTCTCTTACCCTGAATGATGAATGTCTGGTAACTCTAAGCTCTATGTACCCTGTACTTATTTGAACATCATTTCATTCATCGTCCGTTATGACTTAACGTTGGAGGTTTTCTCTTACCCTGAATGATGAATGTCTGGTAACTCTAAGCTTTATGTACGCTGTACTCATTTGAACATTATTTCATTCATCGTTCGATATGACCTAACGTTAGAGGTTTTCTCTTATCCTGAAAGATGAATGTCTGGTAACTCTAAGCTCCATGGACTCTGTACTCATTTGAACATCATTTCATTCATCGTTCGATATGACCTATCGTTAGAGGTTTTCTCTTATCCTGAAAGATGAATGTCTGGTAACTCTAAGCTCCATGGACTCTGTACTTATTTGAACATCAGTTCATTCATCGTCCGATATGACTTAACGTTGGAGGATTTCTCTTATCCTGAAAGATGAAAGTCTGGTAACACTAAGCTCTATGTACCCTGTACTTATTTGAACATAATTTCATTCATCTTTCGATATGACTTAAGGTTACAGGTTTTCCCTTATCCTGGCAGATGAATGTCTGGTAACTCTAAGCTCTATGTACCCTGTACTCATTTGAACATCATTTCATTCATCGTCCGATATGACTTAACGTTGGAGGTTTTCTCTTATCCTGAAAGATGAATTTCTGGCATCTCTAAGCCCTATGGACCCTGTACTCATTTGAACATCATTTAATTCATCATTCGATATGACTTAACGTTGGAGGTTTTCTCAAATCCTGAAAGATGAATTTCTGGTAACTCTAAGCTCTATGTACTCTGTACTCCTTTGAACATAATTTAATTCATCGTTCGATATGACTTAACGTTGGAGGTTTTCTCTTATCCTGAAAGATTAATGTCTGGTAACTCTAAGCTCTATGTACTCTGTACTCATTTGAACATCATTTCATTCACTGTCCGACATGACTTAACGTTGAAATTTTTCCCTTATTCTGGAAGTTAAATGACTGTTAACTCAAATCCCTATGTATCCTGGAATTATTTGAACATCATTTTGTCCATCCTCAAATATGATTAACGTTGGAAGTTGTATTTTATGATGAAAGGTGGGTGTTGGATAACTTTAAGCTCCATGGACCCTAGACTTACATGACCATTGTTTCACCTATTTCATTCATCGTCCAGTATGACAATTTTGGCGGACGTCAGTTTAAAAAAAAGGTTCTCTCTAGGAAGTGAAGCACCACTTAATTTGGTTCAGAGACAACTTTTGGGGGATTGAGATATTTCCTCTAAATATTTCTTTGCAGAGAATTTATACGGCAGTAGTAGAAAATATAATGCTCCATGTAGCAGAGGTATGGCGAGTGGAAGAGACTGATAGCGGGCATAGATCCTTTTGTGAATACATATTGAGGTTACCAATAGGATCACCTAATGGGGCAGCACAATTGGAACTGGGCAATGAAATGTCTTTACAGAATCGCTAGCTTGGAAAATGGCAATATAATTAAAGAAAGTTTTTATATTCAAAGGAGAAGTATCTAGGGAGGGTGTTAGGCACATAAAATGAATGACTTGTTGAAGCAGATAGGTATGGGTCATTCTTGGATAAATGCAGGTTATTGGTATAAGGCTTCTGGAAAGAAGTTAGTTAAAATTGAAAGATATCGATAGACAAGATAATTTTATCAGTACAAGTGACAAAAGTTCACTCAGGTTATATACAGAAATAAAAACAACCTGGTGGAGGGAAGGATATATAGACGTATTAAATAAGTTACGGCGAGAAGGTTTTGCTTGGGCGAGAACACAAGTGAGAAACTTGAAAGGTATAGGTCAAGAGAGGGAGCTAGATAAATGTCCATTGTGTGGAGAAGAGAGTGCAGAATTCCATTGTATATTATATTGTAGTCAAACAAGGATATGGAGAGAGCAGGTCTGGCTACGTAAATGGGACAGAAAGGTATAGGTCAAGATAGGGAGATAGATAAATGTCCTTTGTGTGAGAAGAGAATGCAGACTTCCATTGTATCTTATATTGTAGTCAAACAAAGATATGGAGAGGGCAGGTCTGGCTATGTAAATGGGACAGAAAGGTATAGGTCAAAATAGGGAGCCAGATAAATGTCCATTGTGTGGAGAAGAGAATGCAGACTTCCACTGTATATTATATTTTAGTCAAACAAAGATATGGAGAGAGCAGGCCTGGCTACGTAAATGGGACAGAAATGTATGGGTCAAGATAGGGAGCTAGATAAATGTCCATTGTGTGGAGTAGAGAATGTAGACTTCCATTGTATATTATATTGTAGTCAAACAAAGATATGGAGAGAGCAGGTCTGGCTACAAAAATGGGACGGAATGGTATAGGTCAAGATAGGGAGCTAGATAAATGTCCATTGTGTGGAGTAGAGAATGTAGACTTCCATTGTATATTATATTATAGTCAAACAAAAATATGGAGAGAGCAGGCCTGGCTACGTAAATGGGACAGAAATGTCTAGGTCAAGATAGAGAGCTAGATAAATGTCCATTGTGTGGAGAAGAGACTGCAGACTTCCATTGTATATTATATTGTAGTCAAACAAAGATATGGACACAGCAGGCCTGGCTACGTAAATGGGACAGAAAGGTATACGCCAAGAGAGGGAGCTAGATAAATGTCCATTGTGTGGAGAAGAGAATGCTGACTTCCATTGTACATTATACTGTAGTCAAACAAAGATATGGAGAGAGCAGTGCTGGCTACGTAAATGGGACAGAAAGGTATAGGTCAAGAGAGGGAGCTAGATAAATGTCCATTGTGTGGAGAAGAGAATGCAGACTTCCATTGTACATTATACTGTAGTCAAACAAAGATATGGAGAGAGCAGGCCTGGCTACGTAAATGAAACAGAAAGTTATAGGTCAAGAGAGGGGACTACATAAATGTCAATTGTGTGGAGAAGAGAATGCAGACTTCCATTGTATATTATATTGTAGCCAAACAAAGATATGGAGAGAGCAGGCCTGGTTACGTAAATGTGAGAGAAAGGTATAGGTCAAGAGAGGGAGCTAGATAAATGTCCATTGTGTGGAGAAGAGAATGCAGACTTCCGTTGTATATTATATTGTAGTCAAACAAAGATATGGAGACAGCAGGCCTGGCTACGTAAATGAAACAGAAAGTTATAGGTCAAGAGAGGGGACTACATAAATGTCCATTGTGTGAAGAAGAGAATGCAGACTTCCATTGTATATTATATTGTAGTCAAACAAAGATATGGAGACAGCAGGCCTGGCTACGTAAATGAAACAGAAAGTTATAGGTCAAGAGAGGGGACTACATAAATGTCCATTGTGTGGAGAAGAGAATGCAGACTTCCATTGTATATTATATTGTAGCCAAACAAAGATATAAAGAGAGCAGGCCTGGCTACGTAAATGGGACAGAAAGGTATAGGTCAAGAGAGGGAGCTAGATAAATGTCCATTGTGTGGAGAAGAGAATGCAGACTTCCATTGTATATTATATTGTAGTCAAACAAAGATATAAAGAGAGCAGGCCTGGCTACGTAAATGGGACAGATAGGTATAGGTCAAGAGAGGGAGATAGATAAGTGCACATTGTGTGGAGAAGAGACTGCAGACTTCCATTGTATATTATTCTGTAGTCAAACAAAGATATGGACACAGCAGGTCTGGCTACGTAAATGGGACAGAAAGGTATACGTCAAGAGAGGGAGCTAGATAAATTTCCATTGTGTGGAGAAGAGAATGCTGACTTCCGTTGTACATTATACTGTAGTCAAACAAAGATATGGAGAGAGCAGGCCTTGCTACGTAAATGGGACAGAAAGGTATAGGTCAAGAGAGGGACCAAGATAAATGTCCATTGTGTGGAGAAGAGAATGCAGACTTCCATTGTACATTATACTGTAGTCAAACAAAGATATGGAGAGAGCAGTGCTGGCTACGTAAATGGGACAGAAAGGTATAGGTCAAGAGAGGGAGCTAGCATAATGTCCATTGTGTGGAGAAGAGAATGCAGACTTCCATTGTATATTATATTGTAGTCAAACAAAGATCTGGAGAGAGCAGGCCTGGTTACGTAAATGGGGCAGAAAGGCATAGGTCAAGAGAGGGAACTAGCATAATATGCATTGTGTGGAGAAGAGAATGCAGACTTCCATTGTATATTATATTGTAGTCAAACAAAGATATGGAGAGAGCAGGCCTGGTTACGTAAATGTGACAGAAAGGTATAGGTCAAGATAGGGAGCTAGATAAATGTCCATTGTGTGGAGAAGAGAATACAGACTTCCATTGTATATTATATTGTAGTCAAACAAAAATATTGAGAGAGCAGGTCTGGCTACGTAAGTGGGACAGAAAGGTATAGGTCAAAATAGGGAGCTAGAAAAAATGTCCATTGTGTGGAAAAGAGAATGTAGACTTCCATTGTATATTATATTGTTCTCAAAGATATGGAGAGAGCAGGCCTGGCTACGTAAATGGGACAATTTTTGGGGCGAATTCGTAATTAGACAAATTTTGTCAGTAAAAGTGGAAAAGAACGGGAGAAATGTAGGGAACAATTTAGGTAGGTTAAAGAGATGGATAATAACAATTAAGATAAAATTGTAGATTAGGATAGGTGCAATTGTAAAATGTGTAAAAAGGAGTAGTGGGTCTCCGATACACAAAAATCCTAGGGTTAGGTATATGGGGACCGAAGTATTATTTAATGACAAGCAACATGGTACGATATTCAGGATTAAGGAATATATAATATATATTCCATTATATATTTTATACTTGTAATCTTGATTTTCTACTTCAGTTTGATGACGTAAAAGGACAGATGTGATATAAATTAAAAATAATAAGTAATTTATTAGTATCACACAGAGGTTATGATTATTGCGGCTTTATGGCCTATAGGGGCTTTGGGCTCTTGCATACGTTTATGTTGAAGGACACACTCTGCGTGTACTAAAGTCCTATTGCTCCATTGTGATTTGGTTTCCCTTCTGGCAAGCGAGGCGCTATATCCCTTTTCTCAGCGGTACTGCCAATTTGACTGCGCAAACCATTCTCGTAAAAGTCAAGGGCAATTCCCATTGGGTTACTGTATTTTTCAATCACAATGAAATAAAAATTGAGGATTTCCCGGCTCAAAAATTGGCGGCGTTTTTCACAAACAGTAACTGTAAGCGCGAACAAAATTAACGAAATTATGTTATCGTACACGATCCGGAGAGATATTAACTTACGACCTCTACACCGCAAGTGAAGATGTCGTGACATGAGGGAACTGAATCAGTCATTCAGTTTGTGATACGTAAGCTCATATACACCTTGATATTTTCATCCGCTGCTTCTTCACATGTTTAAACAGGGGTTGGCAGGCCAATATTCAGTTAGGGCAGTAAGTTGGCATTACTTACTTTTTGAAGGATTATTAAAAATACGAGGGCTGTTAAATAAAGAATATTCATAAATTTTTAAGGTCTTAGTCCTTCACACTAAATTCAAACCTGTTATACTCTGTTAGTCTAGTGTGAAACAAACACGCCGTAGTAGTTTCACTGTTGGTACTCCTGGTTGCCTCCTGTGAGAACCAGGCAAGCTCATACATGTTCAGTATCGTCTACCGCTGTAATGGAGGTTAGACACGAGGAACAATATGTGGCTTTGAAATTCTGCTTTCGTGTCAACGAATCTTCAGTTGAGGCCTATACAATGTTACAGGAGACCTATGGAGAGTCTGTTCTTCCCCACAGCACAGCTCAAAGGTGGTTTATAATGTTTAAGGGTATGTATGACTGAAATTTTCATATTCTGAACTAATAACGCTAGCTTTTTCAAATTTACACCATAGGTGTAGTATAATGTAAACATGTTACAACCTAAATTTAAACCATTTTTCTCCAGCAGTTTAGAAATTATGGTAAATGTTGTATGTTTTTTGTTACGTCACTTAAAAGTCCCTTGCGACAAAATATTTTGAATTTTGGTCTAATATTTTAACCCTATGTTCATAATACATATACTTTTTGAAATTGCTGTGGGTTTTTCTGTGTCACTTTAGTTAAGTTCACAAAAATTTTTTAATTTACAAATATTCTTTTTTTGTCTAAAAACTGTAAGTTTTGTGCTTTAAAATTAAAAATATAAGCTTATATACATTTCACAATAAAACCTAGGGCAATTTCCATTCCTCATGATATTCTGAACCTGTGTAGGAAATTTCATGAATGTAGTACATAAACTGCATCGCAAGGAGCATTTTACAGGAAGAAAAATGCTGAAAATATGAACACTGAGAAAACAGCGATTAAAGATTTGATTGCATAACTCACATTAAAATCCACCAGGCTGATAGGTTGGCCCTCAGATTTCTTTTTCCTCTCCTCTGTTGCTGTTTTTCCACCTTTTTCTTCTTTAGATGTTGCTTTTCTTCTGCACAACTTAGCTTCTTGCTTTGCAGGATACGAGTCTGATCTCGCTGCACTGAAGTTTTCCTTGCTGAGTCTACTACACTTTCACCTCTGATATTTTGCTGCAGCTCCAATGACTTAAGACTACCCATGTTAAACTCACTGATGCTTTTAATAACAGCAAGATCCAATTTTTGTTTTGATATGAAAACTTCCTTTGGGCACTTATTCCATATGACATGATGCAAAGATTCATTTGCATTCTGTGTTTTTCCTGTTTTGCACCTCTCTAGTAATGTTGTAGAAGCCAATCTGTGATATATTGGCAACATTTTAGGAACTATTTTGTCTGAAAGCCTTATTTTTCTTTTCTTGAATTGAAAATTTAAGAACGGAAAACAGACAAAGAATGTGGATGTAGGCAAAAGAGGGCGTGACTCTACAGAGTTTAAAGGCCACCGACATTTAAATAAGCATTTAAAAATGGCGTCCGGAGGCACACTATGCATTTTTCAATTCGGGAATGTCTAAATTATTTTATAGAATTAAAATAAAAAAAGTCGTTATTTTCACGATTTTCATGAAATTTCAGTCATACATACCCTTAAAGAGGGGAGACAATCAATTTCAAAGGAAGGTGGACCCGGTGCTCCAGCTACTGCTCTTACAGATGGAAGCATCAACACTGCTGCTGCAATTGTGAGAGAGGATCGACGAACTACCTTAAGATCACTTTCTGAAATACTGAACATTTTATTGGGTGCTACCCACACGTTGGTGACAGAAACATTACACATGAGACGTGTTTGTGTGCGATGGGTTCCAAGACTATTGATTCCCGAACAAAAGGACATCATGCAGTTAAAGTTGATGTTGGCGGAAGATCCGTAGTTTCTCTCAAACGTAATCGTGTGATCCTGAGAGCAAACAGCAAAGCTCAGTGTGGAAATTTCCTTCATCACCAACCCCTTCCAAAATGCAAAAGTGTTTACTTCTGTTGGGAAAGTTATGGTCATCTCATTCTTTAATATACATGGAATGGTTTATCAGCA